>JASDQU011025735.1:0-32140 GCA_032191745.1 Picea mariana
TTATGATTCCTATTCCTCTCCGAGATCTTGCATGCAACTCATCGTCTTATTTGGCATTTATACTGAGTCTGTTCATCATTCATGACTTATCCTGAGATTCTCTACCTTCTTTGGCAATGCGACTCTTTGTCTTCTCTGTCACAATCAATATTTATCCTCTCTATTGTAGTTACAGTATTCGATGCTTTTCATCTGTCAATCATCTCTATGATGAGTTTCATTCCACTGGAAGTTACCTTGAGACTCTTCAGCTTCTCTGGTGATTACTCTCCAGATCCTTGATTTCTCTGGTAGATGCAATCAGTCATTTTCTGTAGTTACAATCAGCCCGTCTCTTAGCAGTTACTGAGATAACCTCCGCGTGCTCATGTATTTGGCGCTTTTTTCCCTTTCTGATAAATCTACACAGTGGGTGCTAGGTTTTCTGGCTAATCCCCTTCCTTTCACATGACCATCAGTGGTGACCATACGCCTAACCAACAGTCATTTCACGATTTCACATTTTAGGTGATCGACTGCGAGTCACCTCGATTTTCCCAACTCATGAAACTCCGAGGTGGAGCCTAGCACCGCTAGCTCCTTCCCTTCTCTTCTGCTGGTGTGACCATTCACTGTGACCATATCCCTATTTGAAAAGGCATTTCATGATTTTGATGATCTCCATTGTAAATCCTAGTGACGTGCTAGCTCCTCCATTAACCTTCATAAATGTGACCACCAGCTGTGACCAGGGGCCAAGCAAGAGAAGTGCTTCACAATTTCTTATATCGTGAACTCCTGCTATGAGTTTCCTTGAAACTCCCAAGTCACGAAAATATGAAATGATTCATATCAGATCAACGGTCGAGATCTCTCCCTCTAATCAATGGCTACGATTGTTTCATGACTTCGCATATCGAGAGTTCCTACAACTCTCACCTTTGACTTCTCCATCTCGTGTGTCAGCAAAGTGATTATCTCTTGCCCCATGTCCTCTGGATCCAACGACCCAGATCATTTCGTGACTTTGCATTTCACGGAGTTGGAGGATGGATCTTGGTCATTATCCTCTTTGCAGTTGTACTGGATCCAACGGTTTCTAATCCTTCGTGCTCCGATCTGACGACTGAGGTCTAATATCCTCCTCTGCATTCTCCTCCTATATGGAATCTGATATGACAGACATTGGGTATTTGCAATTGGTGATCCAACGACCACTGTCACTCCTCCTCTTGATTTTTGGCTTCCTCAAATATCTAAGTGTCAAAGGCCACGACCTTTGATCCTTTTGTGTGCCTTGATGTATGGGATCACATCTGGACATCTTAGAATTCTATCTCTACTGAGATTTGGAAAAGTTTACCCTCGGCCCTGGCGCACACTTGCGCTCTACGTTCAACACTGCACTATCTGCATGAAACTCTGCATTATCTCTTCTAAGCTTCTCGAGCTTGCTCATCCGCGTCTTCCCAAAAGACTTTTAGTGCCCACCTAGTACATTCTTCCTTTCTCATATTCTGGTCTCTTGAGATTTGGTTCATTGTTTTTCTCACCTATAAAAATTCCATCGTTGATGTTGTTCTTGCCATCAATGAAAAACACACTCTACTTGTAAACATGCTAACAAAAAGGGCATAGTTTCCAAGCATATATCATGAAATCTAGAGAAATCTAATATAAACCATAATTAAATTCTTTAAATATTGAAATGATTCTCACCACAATACCGACTTGTACCTCATGGAGCAAGTCCCACTTCCTTCTGGAGGCCAGTTGATGTGGTGGATTCCATCTGGAAAAACGTGACCTTTGTGGTGGTGAGAAGGGTCTCTAGCTATGAAAAAGAGTACTGCTAGTCATGTAGTATATTGACACTCCATATATGAAAACTAAGGGCCTCGAGACATAATCTCCTTAGTTATCTACAAAATGGGGATAATTGGCCCCTACTAAATGTTTTTTTGCCGAAACACTCCTAGTCGACTTTTTATTATTATTGAGAATTTGGAAATTCCTCCACTGCAAAAGTATTGAAGGTAGAGTATAATTGGCCACACCATTATTTGTGACCTAGTCCATTGGATTCCTCTTTTCATTCTTCTCACAGTGGTACCCTTCACTTTTAATCCTTTTTTCCCCCGCGAACCCAACCCTTTCTAGGACACCATTATTTGAGACCTATCCCATTGGATTCCTATCTTTTTCTTGATCACGCTGGTACCGATCTATTTTTTTGGCCCAAATTTCCATCCCTATAACTTACCTACTACCCAATTCTCCACCATGCCTACCACCCGCTCTCAGAGCCACAAAGACATGGACTCTAGGACATCATTCTGAGAGGAGAAAATTACCTGCATGCACAATGAATTACAAGCTTCCATAACCCATCAACTCGAGACTATGATGCAACTCCTCAAGGGTAAGAATCTTTAACACAACCATGCTAACCCACATTCTTCTAAGTATGAGCATACTCAGCCATCCCACTCCCCTTGGGGTTCTACACACTCTTGGAATAATGTTCCCAAAGTTGACATGCATAAATTTGATGGATCCAACCCATTGATGGGTAAACTATCTGTACTAATTTCCCTCAATTAAATTTTCAACCCGGGGTAAGTAAACTTAGAGTTGTGGCACAGTATGAGCCAAGGAATAAAAGAAAGCTAACATAAATATTAACTAGATAAGGAGATGGTTTACCCTAGGGATCAACACTCTTTCAATTTACAATTCTAACTTAAAAAGACAACTTTTAAAATACATTTAAACATCATATTCTATGTTACATATACAAATAAACCTTTAACTAATGATCTTTAAGAAATCTAGGACTACAAACTATTTAATCTATCTATGAATAAGCAAATAACAAATAATCTATCTATGAACTATTTAATCTATCTCTGAATGAATAAGCAATCTATGAATAAGAAAATAATCTATCAGAACTATCTTTACAAGTGAAATCTATTTAAAGTAAAAACTCACAATTATTTCTATCTTGCAGAGAATAAACGCTATTCTACCTAACTGAAAGCAAGAGAACCAAAAACTCACAATTATTTCTATTTTGCAGAGAATAAACACTAATCTACCTAACTGAAAGCAAGATTGTTTTGACAGTATTCAAATGTGATGATTGTGTCTAATGTGGCAAATTACATCATGATGGCATATGACCACTAAAGACAATTCAAGTGGAAATAACTCAAGGCTAACTTCTACAGAGAAATGTAGAGTATGGATATGGCGGTCTATAGAAAGTTTTTCCATCATAAAAGCAACATTAGATGTTCTTGGAATACATATGATCTAAAAACATTGTGCAGAAGAGATTCAATCATCAATCAAAAGGTCTATCAATCTAATACTGGAAAATATTTTGTTCAGAATCAATAATTCAAGAAAACCTACAAACTCATAACTAATACTAATTAGAAATCATAATTCAAATTCATAACTAGGATCTCATTAAAAATCATAACTTAAAATTAACTAAGCTACCATTGAATATCATCACTCAAAATCACCTTCTATCTTATCATGTTGATGCTAGAAACAAGATTAACAAGTTAAGCAAACCTTCAAAGAGTATTTGAAAATCACAACTTAATAAATGAACACTATCTAAATAGCTACTCTGCAAAGTGATTTATACATTTATGAAACAAAGAGAAAAAGACATGATATCATAATTAAACAACTTCTAAACAAGTCAACTACAACCTACAAGCAAAGTGTTAAGAATCTAAATATAAACATGTAAGCACAGACTCTATCTAAATTGCTATTCTGCAGAGTGATTTACAACTTATGAAAAAGAGACATGATGGAATAATTAAACAGTTTATAAGTAAATAAATTACAACCTGAAATCAAAATGTTAGAAATCAAAATATAAACAAGTAAACATGGACGTCCACACATGCTCTGTGATACACACACAATTCAGGAAATGAGATGCAAGTTAGAAGAGATATACAGTGATACGATTTCAGTAAGCAATTTGAAATTAAAGAGATATACACAATGGTATGAATTACCAAGAAATTCGAAATTGGGAAGTGATAAAATACAAATATGAAAATACAGATATATACTGATATGAAAAACTACCCAGACCACTGGTGGGCCCCCCAGAAGGTCTTGGAAATACTTCAATAGGGAAATGGAGTCACTGAATTAACGTGACATTGGTATTGATCATCAGAAACAGAGTATACAACAAAATGAAGATAATGTCTATGTGTAAAATAAAATCTGTGTCCCTCTTCATTGCATAGGAAACAATATTTATAGAGTTATAAAAACTTGAGAGGTTGACCACTGGAAGGGTTGACACTCTCTAAAAACAAAAATACATTAAATTTATTTAACAGAAAACATCTTTGTCCAATAGACTCATGCGCTCCACATAGCGGTTGCTTCAACCACCCAAGTCTGAATGTGTCGAGCTCCATAGCTGGAGGGAATGACTGGGTACAAAACCCATGTTCTTGATTCACCCATCGAAGCTTGCTAATATTCTAACCACCAAATCCTCTGCACTCTGACTGTTGGATGGAGTGCCAGATGGAGGTCTGGACGAAGGACTAGATGAAGGACTGGATGGAAGGCTGGATCACATTGTTGACCTGTTGCAATAAAACAAGAAATGTTAGATCATTGTAATCATTCAACTAAAGATGAATTAACATAAAACCATTGAAAAATGATGATTACACATACCTCGTGTTGTTCCATGGAGAATTGATGCACAAGGCTTGATAATACCTTTAAAAATGGCTAAATAAGAGCATATAATGTATAATTTTTGTATGCAAAAAGGATTTGGCCATTGGAAAAATAGTCAAAACACCAAATCAACATTTCTCCCATGCCTAAGAATTTGCAGGTCCCTCGACAAACAAAAATGGATCATCCAACCTAGCTATACTCGTGAAGGAGGGGGTGGATTAACTTTAGAATCTTCTCCCTCATGCTTTGGGGACTTTGGATTAGGAATTTTGCGATGTTTCAATTGCATCCTGAGACTGTGATTAGTGGTGGTCATCTGATCAACCAATCACTGAAGAGAGTTTACTTTTTCTTGCAGGACAACATTGTCATGGTGCAAATGTCGATCCACATTTTCTCATTCTGCGAATTGTTGAAGCAACTGAGCATTTTCTTGTTGAAATTTATCAATAGTTGGGGTTTGATTAGATGACTCAAGAGAGGAAGGCTTAGGCTCCTTGATATATGAATAAGATATATCAACTTTAGAAAATGGTGTAGGTATTCGGGAGGAAGGAATAACAATGTTTTTCTGAGGAAGACTTGGTGTAATAGGTTCAGATTTGGCCTCTTCATCAGGCTTAGACTTCTCTACAAAAACTTCTTTAAGTATTTTATGGGGACTCTCATGGTCGGAAGACAATTGAATAGGATCTGAAGTACTTGGAGGTTTTATATTGGGTTTGCCACTCATACTTTGGGTGCTTCTTTGAAAGGATTTCCCCTTGAATCGATTAGCTCCTCTCCTCTTTGTACAAACTGAAGGAAAATATTGATGAAATGAATCTTGAAGATTCTTAGGTTTATAATTGATAGGTGTTGAAGTCAATGGGGAATTATCAACATATTTTTAATTTTCTTACCAGATGAGGCTGCAGGGGAATCAATAATTTTCTTATCTTTAGTATCAGATGGGGAGATAGTTTGAACTAGAGGGTTTGAATTTTTTGGAGAGTGAGGATTAGGTGGGGTGACAACCCCTAAATGAACCGATTTCTTTCTTGTCTTAATTGTGATATGGGGATTCAAAAATTGGTAGAGGAAATCTTCCAATGTCTTACTCTGTTTTTTCAATTATGACATAACAAGCAATTTAATGAGGCCATGGTGAAATAAACTATTGTGAGGGTTGGAAAAAATTTTAAGGACCTGGGAAGACATCTTCTCGAGGATTTTTAGGAAATAGAAAGGAAAATTCAGGGGTTTATTGGATTGAAAATGGGCCAAAATACAGAAATGACAGCCTTTAAAAACATATTACCTACCTTCACAAGTGATGAGCCTGGTAATTACAATCATAGGGTTGATTGATTCATCTTTGACCCAATCTTTCGAATACCATTTGTCTCCAAAAACATTTTGGTATTCGGGCTTGAACACTCTGTTATAACTTGGACGTGGAAATTGATGGTGTTTGAACCACCGATCCCCAACCCGTGGAAATTTCATGGCTAAGGAAATGGATTCCTCAGAAACCAAAAATACCAAATACCCTATGCGATCCAGTCTCCCATCGAAATCGAGAGCGAATTGGAGATAGACACCATCATCGTGCCGCTACAGACTGTCCAGGAATGGTCCCCAACCCGCGTGGAGGAATATTTCTCTACACGCTTCGAATTCTGGAATGGCCAATAGCTCAGTGTAGGAGGACGATTCATAACGGTTGGGCATAGTTATAGAGCAAGGGATGACGAGGAAGATGAAATCGGGAAGAGGGAGAGCGTGATACAACAATCATAGGATGGATAAATAGACATGATATGAGCAATCGGGACAGAGTACTCGTTTCTTAATGCAATTGTGATGGACATAGTTGAATCGTGGGAAAAATTTTCATACATGAACACCATGCATGGTCATAATTGTGATGAGTTTGAATTTGAATGGTGTGTACTTTGGATATAAACAAAATCGTGTAAGAATTATATCAATGTCCTAGTCTTCGACTTGGTCATTTGATCATAAAATGCATTTCTAATTTTAATTTGATCACCAAGATGACATTTGAAAAATACACCATTTAATTCATCTAATTTATCATTGCAACGAGCATAATTAATTCGAGAAATCATACCTGAACGTGATCATGATCATTTACAGTGTATACATACATTATATGATCCTCCATATGGCACTCCATCCAGTCCTCTAGCACTCCATCTAGTCCTCTAGATGGCACTTCATCTGATCCTCCCACGTAAGTGGAAATTATCCCATAGTAAACGGACATTCACCAATAACACTTATCTTGGACAATTTCTGATAGGCATGGTGAACAAGAGCATGGATAAGATAAGATTATCCATTTTTGATTGCCTTTTCATCAATCTGTAACAATTCAAATAACTGTTCCTCTTTTCATAAGCATGTAATACAAATGGCAGTGAGTATTTAGCAATTGTTATCGATCTGTACTTTTCACAAGGAACAATTAAGTATAAGTAGTCTCCCATTGCATAAACATAAATAAAAATGCACAACAGTTTTATAACAAACAAAGTTATGTCAACAATATAAAACTTATCATACCAATACAAACAACTGCTGATATAATAGCCCGAGATATTGTAAAAACAATATGACATAATTTTGACAGAGATTCTACTTCCTCTTCTCATGGCTTGTAATACAGATGGCAGTGTTTATCATTTGTCAGCTTAGGAAACCCCTCCCCCACTCCTAAGTATTGTGACACCTCACAATCAAATATATAGGAAATCATTCAATTCTCCCAATAGCCTAACATTTATAGTTTTCCAAGTGTAGAGATAAATTTCACACATTAGTTTGACAAGATGATTAAAATATGGCCCCTCCTGTAGGACAAAAAATCCTACATATAGTTAAGAAGTGGTAGACGAGAGAGTCTTAGGATTGTCTTAAAGTTAGTTCCCAATGGAAGATTGATGGAGTTCATTTACCTTTTCTTAACCATGCATACTTCTTTTCATATTTTCCTACAAGTAATGATGTACATCAGGGCAAGTTTTAATATTTAGGAATTTTATTTATTGTTTGTTAGATCATCACCCTCGCTAGGTAGAATGCCCTGTAGCCAACAAGCTTGTTCATTACTCTGATGGGTTTACCTAGTTATACCATAGGTCAGTACCTAATACTAGTAGACTTGTTCAGTATCGCGATGGGTTAGCCTCTTACACCCTTTTACAACAGAGACTGGTCCACCATCTTTTAAGATTTGTGTATAAAGATTGATTTTTGCAAGAAGATGGGGAGGAAGCTCAATTTTTTTATTTATTTTGGACTAGGATGGTATTTAAGTATGAGGATGACTCTTCTTTATGTATTCCTTATAGATTGTCCTGATGTAGGGATAATTAAGTGGGCATAGCCAATCTAAAAATATGGTATAATCAAGCATTTTTAGTGCGTAGTGGATGGTACCATTGGAAAAGAACATAAATATATCTCCAGTCCCTACTCACTTTCTTCTTTTTTGAAGTTATATTGATGTTTCCATGGTTAACCGCTAATCAGAACTTTTGGCCAATCTTTCATAAAGATACTTTACTCACCTACTCAGGGTTCTAGGGGAAATTGTACTGTTAACCTCTAGGTTTGATAAGACAAGGTGTCACTTCCTTATATCCTCTAATGGTGGAGGTTATGAGAAACTGCCATGAAAGATGACTTGAGAGAAAGGAAGATATAAATCTTGTAAAAATGGATAATTGAAAGCAGACAATTTCTAACCATAATAAAAGGTCATTATCCAATTGGTACTTAAGCCGACAACAGAGTTCATATATAGCAACATCTTCTTCCAAAGTAAAATACTTCCCTTTTTGTCTTCTTGGAGTTGTCCACTTGTGGTTAAATGAACACCTACAAAAATCTCTAAAATTGTTTAACAGTAAAAAGCACACTTTAAAATATTTACATATGTACAATCATAAATAAAAAAGTTTCAAGAACAGGGGGATGGAGAAGAAACTTCCCCATCCACCAAGGCCAATTCCTTGTCAACTGACATGACCTATAGAAAATCTTCTTTGGAAGTGGGTCTGTGGTAAAGTTTAATTTGGTGTCCATTCACTACGAAAGAGACTTGTCCATCATCAATTGTTTTTATCTTAATAGCTCCATTATCATACATGGTAACTACCTCATAAGGACCCAACCATCGAGTGGTAAGTTTGCCTTTAAAATTTTTGAATCGGGAATCAAACAACAAATCCCAATAACTAGGTTGAAATTCTTTCTTTTTGATAAATTTATCACGTCACTTGCTCCTCTGGTCTTGAACTAAAATTGTCCGTTGGATACCATCTTGTCTAATCTCATCCAATTCGTTCAATTGTAGGGCTCGTTGTTTTAGGGGCTAAATTTCACTCATGGCCTAATTTTCCATGGTTTTTCCAAAACCGAGATTCACTATTTTAGAAACGATTCACCCAAATTCTATAAGATAAAATTATTCTACCTTAAAAATCACCAAAATTTTATAAAAACTATATAAAATCCTTAGAAATTTGAATATTTTTACAAAAATATTGCCAATCATTTATAGTTGGCATATGAAGAATTAGTAAGATTCGCCAAGGTTTCTACATTTTAAAATAAATTTCCATCCTTAAAATCATCCCTGGTTTTTGTGCCTCATCTAAGTCTAATCCCAATTGTGTATCAATATGGAAAGTCCTTACCTGGAATTCAATTGGTATAAGTACTTGTTTTCCATAAACTAGTTTGTATGGGGTATGCCCAGTGGTGTTTCTCCAGGTGGTACGATATTCCCACAAAGCCTATGGACGTCTATTAGCCCAATCTCTATGGTGTAATTGGACAGTTTTGGTTAATATAGTTCCCAATACTTTGTTTTTTGGCTCTACTTAACCATTATCTTGTGGGTGATATGGAGAAGACTTACGATGCTTTATCCCATATTTTTCCGTTAATTCCTTCATCAGCTTAGAAGTGAATTGTGTACCATGGTCTGTGACAATATCACAAGGAACACCAAAGTGGGTAAAGATATCTTCATAAATGAATTCAACAACAGATTTTTCAGTAGCCCTAAACAAGGATTTTGCCTCTACCCACTTGGTGACATAATCTGTGCAAACCAGAATATAATTCTTCTTATGAGACATGGGATAAATTGGTCCTACAAAATCAAGGGCCCATTTCTCAAAAGGTTCTATCATAACCTGGTCACATGAGGGAATTTCATCAACTGATGTGGGTCTTCCTACCTTCTGACATCTAATGTAACTTCTCACATATTTGGCAGTATCCTTAAAAATTCTAGGCCAATAGTAACCTGAATGTAAAACCTTATATGTTGTATGTTTATAGGAAAAATTTCCACCACATGGTCCATCATGAAATATTCATAGGATCTCTGGTATCTCATCTTCCTGGACACATCTATGAATAATAAAGTCTGGTCCAGTATGAAAAAGTTCATGGCCAACCCAGGAGTAGTTAGCACTTTGTGCTATAATTTGATGCTTTTCATGAGGTGACAAATGAGCTGGTAACTTCCTAGTAGCCAAATAATTTTCCATGTCTTCAAACCATGGAGTGTTTACAGAGATGGAAAAGAGATTCTCATATGGAAAACTGTCATCAAAAGGAATACTATCACCCTCATGATTAATGCGCAAGAGAAAATCAACTACTAAGTTCTCTTTTGCAGGTCAGTCAAGGATGGTAATATTGAACTCTTGTAATAACGGGAGCCACCTAGTTACTCGACCATTGGTAATGGGTTTATTCATGAGAAATATAATGGCAGAGTCATCTGTATGTACAAATACCTCATATCCTGTGATATAATGGAGAAAATTATTGATGGCATGGACAACTACCAAGAATTCCTTTTCGGTGACTATATAGTTTAACTCGGCAGGGTACAAGTTCTTACTCACAAAGTGAATGGAGTAGGATTGTTGGTATTCTTTTTGTCCTAATACTCCTCCTATTGCAGTATCGGAGGCATCAGTGGATATTTGAAATGGAAGGGCCCAATTGGGTCCCCTAAGAACTGGTGCCACGGATAATTTATCTCTTAGAGTTTAAAAGGCGGTTTGACAATGGTGAGTCCAAAGAAATTCAACATCTTTTGTAAGCAATCCAAACAATGGTGCAACAATCTTTGTAAAATTCTCAATAAATCGTTGGTAGTATCCGACATGTCCAAGAAAGATTCTTATCTCTTTTCGAGTCTTTGAAGGTGGAAGTTTGATGATTACCTCAATCTTAGTAGGATCCACTTTAATCCCTTCAGATGAAACATGATTCCCTAAAACTATTCCTTCAATCAATAACATTTTACACTTTTCATGACTTAAGGATAGATTCATTTCTTGACATCTGATGAGGAATTTCTTCATATTATCTAGGGCTTCCTGATAAGTATTACCACATACTATAAAATTGTCCATATATACTTCCACACAGTCATGAATGAGGTCAACAAATATCCCTAATACTACTCATTGAAATGTGTCAGGGACATTACACAAACCAAATGGTAAGAACCTATAGGCATAGGTTCCCCAAGGAAAAGTGAAAGTAGTGTTTCTCTGATCCTTAGGTGCTATGAGAATTTGGTTGTATCCGCTATATCCATCTGGGAATGAAAAGTATCGCTTCCCTGACAAGGTATCCAAGAGTGGCCTTATTAAGTTCCCGAAAGTCAACACAAATTCTCCATTTTCCAGTTACTTTCTTTGGAACCACCACAAGTGGGGATACCCATTTACTGTCAAAGATTGGATAAAGAAAACTGACATTCAATAGCTTTTGTATTTCTTCCTTTACTATATCCTTTAGTGTTGGATTCATCCTCCTCCGGGGTTTCCTAACAAGTGTTACTTATTCCTAGGTATATATGTAATGAATTCACGTGTCAGGGTGTATACCCTTCATATCGATACATTCCTATGAGAATGCTCTTGATTGGTCTTTAAGGACATTTAATAATTGTTCTTGTTGATCTACATCTAGTCCAAAATTTATATGTAGGAATTTCCCAAGACTAATCTCATAAGGCATGGTATAAGATATGGTAGATTCATCTATCTCAAAAATAAAATATGTTGAAGACAAAGTTGATGGGTCCAATTGTTCTTGAAATTCTTCACCCGCAGGTAGTCAAATTGTGGAAAGGACATTCTTCATTTTTTTCTCTTGAAGTGCCCGGGAATGATCACTAGGAAACACAGGTTCTTCCCATTTCTCATTCTCGTATGGATATTCAAGCCACCATAGATTCTCCATAACAGGTTGAGCTAGTGGGTATATGGTAAGATTATGTATAGAAAGTTTATTAGAGATAGTCATTTCACCTTCTCTACAGCCAATAAATGCATTGGTTGTGGCCAACCAAGGTATTCCTAAGATAATGGGATTCCCTTTCGTAGGATCCTTTGAATGAATGACAAGAAAGTATATTGGATATTCCCATGATGTTAATATGACTATGATATCATCCAAGATTACTTCAGGTATAACTTTTGTCTTATCTGCTAATTCCAAAATAGTTGGGGTAGGTCTAAGGAGGGGTTTCATTTCTAAGTCCTCTAAGGTAGTAACAGTCATAAAATTAATGGCTTCCCCTAGGTCTATGAGAGTATTTCCAATGGTAACCTTATTAATGGTTATTGTTACTATGGGATTCCGTAGGTTTGAATACTTTGTGACCCTAGGTTTCTTTGATATGTATTCAGACAATTCTCCTATCAAGTGTACTATTGGAGGATATTTCTGTTTCCTATTTGATTTCTTGATACACAATTTCTTTATAAACTTACTGTAAATTGGAATGTCCTTTATGGCTTGTAACAGGGGAATTTTGACACATATATTATTTAATTCATTTAAAATGTCAAATTTCGGTCGAATCGTTGGTTTCTCAATTGATAATATTTCTGGATAAGGATGGGCTTTTGTAATTTGTGAAGATTCACTTTGGGGAAGATTTTGTTCCTGGCCTTTAGGAATAATAAAATTTTCCCACTTAGTGTCATATGTGGATTGTTCGAGAGTTTCATCTTCTTCTTCTTCCCAGAAGACTATTGAAGGCCTTTGTCTATCCAGAAATTTTCCTGACCTTAGTTGAATCTCATGTAATGGAACATGAGAAATAACATATGTCGGGAAGGTTTTCAACTCAACATTGTGAAGAGGTTGAGTTGGTTTGTTATTCAGGTTAGGAACCAATTGTGCTGGTAATAATGTTGGTCTTCAGGAGCTTGTATTTTAAAATTGTTGGGGTTGTTGTGGAATAGGAGGTAAAGGTGGGGAAACAAAACCTGGGCAAAAGTTGTTGGATGTTCAGTGGAAACTATGGGTAAGGATGAGTGGGAATAGGAACAGGTGGAACCTGAGTGTTTCCTTAGGTATTCCCTCCTCTCCATCCTTGTAGCCATGGGTGGTGTGAAGAATACTGTGGAGACCAGTTTTTCCAATTTGGTGAGTTCCACTGTTGTAGTTGTTGATAATAAGGTGGAACTTGAGGTGGTAGATCCTGGTATGTAGGCTGAATCCTAGGCTCCCATGGCCTCATAGGTGCATAAGAATATTCCCCAGGATCCCCACTTCTATAAATGGATAAAAAACCGGGTAGTGATGGGAATTTTTCAGTTGGGCAATCTTCAATACATAAGCCACAGACTAAAATGTTGTCTAATGGGTATTCCATTGAGGAATGCTTCCTCCTGCACCTTGGAAAAAATATGCACATTGTTGCATTACATTCCTCCTATTTCTTCTTAATCTTTAAGGTGTATGATCTAGATCGATGTCAGTGGCCTCCCACCTATTCCAACTGGTTCATTTTGACAGTTTTCCAGTTTGGCAATTTTTTTCCTAGTTTTCGGGTCCTTGACTTGCGGGGCCATTTTGAGGCCCTAAACAACGTTTTTAGGGATCGCCATAGTAAAAAATGACCTTCGATAGATAACAACAGAATGTGTATTCCTCGGATAGACCTTTCCAACGAGCTATTGTGCGTTTAAAATGGAGATTTTATGCAAAAGTTACGACCCCAGGAAGTTGATGTACTAACTTACCCAAACGGGGCCCACATGACTTTTGGCGCTTCATCTCCTAGAGTTAGGTTTTTGGATGTCTAGGGTTTTTGACATTCATGTTTATTGTAAAAATACCTCTAGAGCCTCATTGTAATCATCTTCTTGTGAATGAGCACAAACTTCACATCTCTTCTCAGAGATAAGCCGCCACTATTCCAGCAAGCTTCTTTTCTGTTGCATTTTACAGTTTCAATTTATTTCCTTATTGAATACAAAATCAGTTTTACTGTATCTTTGTTATTCTATGTTAAGCATATTTTAATAATTTGTATTCATTTTGTTCTGCTCATAAAATATGGATCAATGGTATCAGAGCGGTCTTCTCCTTATCATCTTAATTTGTGTCCCCAACGAGGTCAGGGTACCAAGAATTGGTCTTGATCTTGTTTCTCTTGAGGAAAAAATCTCTCGCATGCCCAAACTACCTCTCATGGCAGGAGAAAAGAAAGATGATGGGATAGGAGATCCTTTCAATTTTTTTTTTGAGGAATCCCTCACACAATAGAGGAACGAGATGATGGATAGTTTCGTGCAAATCCTTCGGCAACTACCAACATGCAACACATCTTCCTTGAGAGGAGGCACCTCCTCATTCAAGGTACAAATCAACTTCAATATTCCTATATTTGAAGGTCAGATAGATGCAGATGTTGTAGACAAGTGTTTGAATATACTAGAGGGGTATTTTTTTTTCCATAACTTTTCAAATAGAGAAAAAATTACTTTTATGCTCCTTAAATCCATTCCCCATGTCAAATATTGGTGGGAAACTTT
This sequence comes from Picea mariana, assembly GCA_032191745.1. Classification (NCBI taxonomy): domain Eukaryota; kingdom Viridiplantae; phylum Streptophyta; class Pinopsida; order Pinales; family Pinaceae; genus Picea; species Picea mariana. Next base: position 14,601 of record JASDQU011025735.1, read on the forward strand.
CTATGAGAAAAAGGAAACAAAGGAACCCTCATTATTTATAGTCACGACCACCTGGGAATCCTTTAGAGATGCTATTAAGGAACAATACTACCCCGTCGGAAGTTATGATGACTTGTATACCAAATGGACCACACTACGGAAAGAAAGAGACCATGCAGTGCCAAATTTCACAAATATATTCCATACCCTACGCACCAAGATGGGTATCAAAGATTCAGAGCGACATCTAGTGCTTAAGTATTGCGGTTCTATACATAGATACATCTAGAATGAAATGGAATTTCTGTACATCTCTTCCTTGGGCGCGGCCTATTGATATGCCATCAAAATTGAGAAGAAACTCAAACAAAATATGTGACAATTTGGGCATGGGAACCCCTCATAGAAAAAACCAAGAAAGGGCGGCCCCAACCTATAAAACAAAGGACAGAGAAAATATGGACAGTATCAGGACAACTAGTCCAAGACACAAGAAAATAAGGACATCGAAAAGACAAAGAAGGATATCGAAAAGTCGTGCGACTTCCATAAGAGCCCTTCGCATAACACTGTTGATTACCGCTCAAAGTAGTCACTGGTGGCTGAAGTGAAAGACTCTGAATCAGATGTGGGTTCTGAATCTGATTCAGAACCATAAAGGGGAAGATGGATCATTGATGCGGAACCCAATGCCACCATTGCTACCACCAAGCTCCATCCTGGTGAACCAGATGAACAAGAAGAAGGCGAGCACATTTTCCATTCACAGATGTGGGTAAAAGGCATCCTACTGCAATTGATCATTGATAGTGGTAGCCATAAGAACCTCATCTCAGCAGAGGTCGTGAAGCTTCTAGCCCTGCTAAAAACGCTGCACCCACAACCCTACACCATTGGATGGCTCTTCCAAGGAAGCGATCTCCATGTCAACCAACAATTTAAACTATCGTATGAAATCAATCCCTTCAAAGACAAGGTATTGTGTGATGTTGCTCCTCTCAAAGTTTGTAATGTTCTTTTGGGACAACCTTATTTATGGAAATTCCATGTTGTATATGAGTCTAGGCCTCGTAGTGTTATTATTGCTTTGAATAGGAAATTGTAAAGGATATCTGAGGCAGTCCCTCCTAGTGCTATTTCCTTGATCTCCTCCAAGCAATGTAGGAAGGTCATCTCTTAGACTGGGAAACTTGTCTTCTTCATGATTTTCTCTTAGAGTAAATGAAAGATCACACCAACATCGAGGGCCTCCACGACCGATCTCTCCACACAACAAAATAAAGTGGATAAGGTCATGGAAGAATACTCATATATCTTCTCCTCTCTTACTGAGGTACCTCTAAACTTCCAGGTCAAGAATCCCATCGATCTGACCCCAGGCACACCGCTACCCAATGGGTTTGTCTACCATCACTCTCTGATAGAAAACGAGGAGATCAAGAGGCATATCCAAAAAATTCTCCACAAGGGGCACATCTGTCCCAGTGAATCACCTTTTGAGAGCCCAATATTACTGGTGCAGAAGAAATATGGGACCTGCCAACTCTACATTGTTTACCGGGCCCTGAATAAAATCACAGTATGGAATCGGTACTCGATTCCCTGAATTGATGACCTCCTTGGTCAGCTTATGGGGGCCAAATACTTCAGTAATAATGATCTGAAGTATGGCTACCACTAGGTCCCAATAGAATAGATAGATGTATGGAAGACCTCCTTTAAGTTAAAAGAAGGTATTTTTGAATGGTTGGTCATGCCCTTTGGTTTGAAAAATGCTCCAACAAATTTTATGAGGATGACGGAAGATATCCTGCAACCTTTCACCTGTAATTTTTTAGTGGTGTATCTGAATGACATCCTCATCTACAAAAATACTTGGGCGGAACACTTGCAGCATATTCAATAGTTTTTGCACGCCCTGTAACAACAAAAACTATATGCAAACTTGGAAAAATGCTCCTTCGACATGGACAAGGTCCATTACTTAGGATACATCATTGATCAACATGGTGTGCATGTGGATCCAGCCAAGATCCAAGTCATCCATGACTGTCCAACCCAAACCACACTCACTAAGTTTCAGAGCTTCTTGGGCCTCACCAATTTCTATCACAGGTTTGTGTTTGGATTCTCTCATATCGCATGGGCCCTCAACCAAGTAACCAAGGGTGGTAGTAAGGAAACATTTATGTGGGGCCTATCTTGACAACAAGCCTTTGATGAATTTAAGAAGTGTTTGTTCTCATCCCCAATACTATCATTACCGGACCTGCAACATCCCTTTGAGATTAATACAATTGCTTCAGACTATGCTGTGGGCATCGTTCTCACTCAACATGGCCACCTCATGGCATATCATAGTGAGACACTATCAGATGATGTCCATAAGTACCTAATTGATGAAAAAGAAATGTATTCCATTGTGCAAGCCCGCCGCCAGTGGATACATTACATTCTGGGGAAGGAGACAATCATCCACACTAATCACAAGCCACTATAGTTCATACAGACCCAAGGAAAATTGCAGAATGACCGCCATCAGCAGTGGTCCACATACTTACAAAATTTCCACCTCAACATCAAGTATAAAACAGGAAGTACCAACCGAGTTGTTGATTTCCTCAACCGACCTCCAATCGTGACACTCACCATGGTTTTAGAGTCTTACAGCCATGAGACCTCTGGATGGTCCCACCTCTATGAGATAGACCTTGACTTCTCCACCACCTACCAAATGTTGGGAGAAAACTCAGTGGTCGCTAATTTCCATCTTCAGGATGGTTTGTTGTGTCGTCTTGGCCATATCTATATTCCATCAAGCAAGCGCGCGAAGATGATTTGGGAAACTCAATACAGTCGGGTGGAAGGACACTTTGGCATAAAAAAGATAGTGGCAATGCTATAGAAACATTTCTACTAGATGAAACTTCGACATGATGTCGGCAAGTATATTAGGTCCTTCACTGCCTACGTTATTTCCAAACCAACCACTCAGAAACAAGGCATGTACACCCCTATTCCTACTCCTGACAAGACGTGGGAATCCATATCAATAGACTACATGTTGGGCCTCCCATCCACCAAGAGGGGAAATGAATTTGTTTTTGTGGTTGTTGATCGCTTTTCCAAGATGGTGATTCTGGCTGCCTGTAATAAGAACATCACTACAAAGGTCACTGCCAAGCTCTTCTTTGAACGCTTCTGGGTACACTTTGGGATCCCACAAACCATTGTCTCAGATCGGGACTGTCAATTCCTCAACACATTCTAGTCGAGCCTATGGTCAGTGCTGGATACCAAGCTCACAAAATCCACTTCCTTCCATCCCTAGACAGATGGCCAAACCGAGGTCGTCAATCAGATGATCATACATATCCTGTGCATGTACAATTCCAAGAACCCCCACACATGGGATGAGAGTCTTCCCTATGTCCGATATAACTACAGCCGATCCTTGCATAGCTCAACTGGACACAACCCCTTTCAGGTGGGGTTGGGATTCCAACCATTGGTCCCCATGGATGTTGCACTACCCTTGGAGACCACCTAAACCAACTCATCCCCTGCTCCACCAAAAGTTGACAAAGCCACTCGATTCATTAAGTGAATCCAACACATCCGCCAACAGGTTCAATATATTTTACAAAAGTCAAATTCCAAGTGCAAGCAGCGCCATGATCAACACCAGGTGCCACATAAGTTTCAGGTGGAAGACAAAGTTTGTTTTCACTTATAGAAAGAACTCCATACAGGGCCCCATCAGAAGCTTCACCCACACTGGTATGGGCAATACACCATCACCAAGGTTATGGGTGACAATTCTTTTTCACTCAACATTCCCCCTTTCCTTGGCCTTCACCAGTCTTCAACGTGGCTCTCCTTTGACCATATTTCCCACCATTATTGGACACCTCATAGATAGCAGAGTAGCTGAAATGAATAGAGCTCAAACCTGTGTTGACGAACATTTATGACACACCATCAATGAGAAGGGAAGATCTAGACTGGGGTTGTCTATTTAACCCAAGCCATTTTTGATAATCTACCCTAACGGGTTTTATGGCTCCGTTAGCCAACTAGGTTTCTAAATTAAATAAAAGATGTAAACTAATTAAATGTACAATCCTATCAATCAACACATTAATACAATTTCTTAACTAATAGTAGTATTATATACAATGAATATATACAATTACAAGGTTTAAAATAAAGCCTCGTGAAAAAGATTTTTTTCAACTAATGGATCAAAATATGATGCAAAAATAAACAAAAATGTTTTTTTACTATGAATGAAAAAATAATACACAATGAGTGAATAAGATTATAAATGATATAACGACAATGGACAAATAATTTAACCTTTAAATGATGTAATCATTATTCATTCACAAGTTAACAAATCAAATAAAATATAAACTAACTAACCCGACGCTGATCAATTGTACTAAGCTAGATTCGTCTTCCTGTGTTTGTATAAGCTTCACTTAACCTGTGTCAAGTATGAATCTATGACAAAAGCAAGAAGGATACTTCCTGAAACAACTCAAGGAAGTCTTTTATATTTCAGAACAAGTCTATGATGATATAAAGACACATAGATTTTATCTCATGTGACTTTAAAATGTCCAAAAGATGAAAGCGAAATCAACTCCAACTCTCAACAAATGGTATTATCAATTATCCAACATTAGATGTAAACTCAAAATGTATATATGGACGATTAGTCACAATGAGTGAATAAGATTATAAATGATATAACGATACTAGAAAAAGAATTTAACCTTTAAAATATGTAATCATTATTCATTCGCAAATTAACAAATCAGATAAAATATAAACTAACTAACCTAACGCTGATTAATTGTACTAAGCTAGATTCGTCTTCCTGTGTTTGTATAAGCTTCACTTAACCCGTGTCAAGTATAAATCTATGACAAAATCAAGAAGGATACTTCTTGAAACAACTCAAGGAAGTCTTTTATATTTCAAAACAAGTCTATGATGATAGAAAGACACATAGATTTTATCTCATGTGAATTTAAAATGTCCAAAAGATGAAAGCGAAATCAACTCCAACTCTCAACAAATGGTATTATCAACTATCCAACATTAGATGTAAACTCAAAATGTATATATGGATGATTAGTCACAGATATTAAAAGAACCAAAATATAATGAACCATGTAAAGAATAACATAACATGAAAAGGTACATGCAGAACAGTCTAAAGCTAGCTCAATACAAATAATTTTTCATGTCCAGAAATTACATGAGAAACAACAATAACATTGCAAAGTCTACAAAAGGATGAAAGCCAAAGAGTAAACTGTATCCCATATAGTTTCAGAAAAATAAGTCCATCATATGGTCCAAAAGGAAATGCGCAGACCAATAACTGGCCAATATTTAAAGAGAACTTTTGGTTGTCATGTATAACGTTGCTCCAACAACCTGTCTGTTAAGAGAATCTATAGAAGGTTGTATAATTCTAAGATTTTGACAGTGTCAGGATAAAAATCATGTTGACTGACAATTTAAATCTTATTTAAAATGCAGAAAGAACAACTTTCAAATCACGATACTTAGTGAAGATATAATAAATTAATCGACAATAAGAAAAATCTCAATTGAACAATTATATCTTTACAAATATGAATTACATGAATAAACTCAATATAATACAAGATTTGTATCAAAATAATACAATCACCAAGATCAAGATAATTGGGATAATAGAGTCTTAAAGATTGAAAAAATTAATACATAAATGATACAAATTAACCATGTATTGATAAAACAGACTAAAGATAATTTAAATCAATGCATAATGAATTACTCAAAGAATATGAAGATATTATAACGAAAATAAAACCATTTCACTCACAGGACAAAATCCATTAAGCAATCTGGAATTTCATATTCTTCTTCGAAAATACTCGTCCATTCTCGCAAAATTCCAACCATTTGTTACTCCATTTCAAAATAAACAGTTTACAAAATAAATAATATACAAAAAATAAAGGATCAAAATCCTCCTCTGAATTTCTTGGATCTTTTGGGCTCTGAACTTTCTCATATATTTATGCAATGAATGAACAGTCTGGGCGTCACTAATAATTTCCGCCACCTGAAATTTGCCTCGTAAAGAGATAAAAATATCTCTCAAATCGTCCATTTGTTTGAGAAAAATCTCTTGAGTAAGCTAAATGGGTCCATTCTGCAGATGGGTTTTCAACTGTTTCTTTAGATTCCTTATGGTTTGGCTACAATCAGTCTTGAAAAATCATCTTTCTGTTCTTGAATGCATTTCCAAATATTATCTATTGTTGCTCATAAATTATTTGTACCAATCCAATATTATTTTTGGATCAATTATCTTGAACGCGTTTAGATAATAAAATCAAGCCATGATCAAATCCGTACCAAATAACTGATAATAGAAACCTGTGAAACAAAAAGAAACCAATTTAATAACCTAAAAATTGTGAATAAAACAAAATCTAGAACAATAAAATTAAAATGAATTTAAACTAACTATAAAATATTGTTTATATTTTCCTTTCAAATATGATCTTACAATTCTAGAAGCTTCAAGTTGATGGAGATGAGAAAAATATTAATTTTGGGTTTTCACAAAATCAAACAAATGATAGATAATTCTTTTGTTTTTTATTTTGAAATGAGATGAAAATGATTATAATTGAATTAATTAAACCTACCAAATGATTTTGTGAAAATGATTACTAATGAGCAAAAGACAAAAACATAACATAATTTAAATGAAAGTAAACAATTGATAAAAATTAATGTTTTTGTTTAAATTAATATTTCTATGTCCATCTCTCCCTCATTCAAATTTGATCAGATGTGAACAAATGTCATAGAAAATATGTGTCACAATAAACGTTCTTCCTATAAAATCATTGTTATTAATCCATGTCTTGAACCAAGCCATTCTCATAGCAGATAAATTCAATAAGGAAGAGGTAATAACAAAATCCCAAATTATGAAGCTCATCCATCAACATTAAAACTCTGCAGAAATAAAAACGAAATGTCATTTGAATTTCATGAAATTAAATCCAAACAAAAGAATATAAACTCAAACTAACCTCAAAACAAAGAAAACCAATACCAATCCAATCAATTCAAAGGAAAAAAAAATGAAGAATCCAAGTAAAATTTCGAGGGACCCTAGATTTTGATTAAAAATAAAGAAGAAAGTTGTTGGGGCCAACCCCTTAACTGCATGCAACATGAATCCATTGATTAGATTTTGGACACATAGATCAAGGGCACCCGACAACAAAGGATCCGACTTTATTGAGTTGTCAAAGCAGGGCATCTCCTGCACCAAGGCAAGTGGGTCACCCGGGGCCAAATTCAACAGAAATTTCCTCATCTAATGGGGGAACTCAACGCAATGGAGACCATTGCTTCCTAATGGGGAAGGATTGATCCAGATGGATTTTGGTGGCCTCCCACCTATTCCAACTAGTTCATTTTGGTAGTTTTCCAGTTTGACAGTTTTTTTTCTAGTTTTCGGGTCCCTGACTTGTGGGGCCGTTTTGAGGCTCTAAACAACGTTTTTAGGGATCACCACAGTTAGATAGACCTTTTCAGCGGGCTATCGTGCGCCTAATACAAATATCGTATGAAAACGTTACGACCTCGAGAAGTTGATGTACTAACTTACCTAAATGGGGCCCACGTGACTTTTGGCACTTCATCTCCTAGGGTTAGGTTTTTGGATGTCTAGGGTTTTAGAAATTCCTGTTTATTGTAAAAACAACTTCAGAGCCTCATTGTAATCATCTTCTTGTGAATGAGCACAGTCGTCACATCTCTTCTCAGAGATAAGCCACCACCATTCCAACAAGCTTGTTTTTCGCTGCATTTTACAGTTTCAACTTATTTCCTTATTGAATAAAAAACCAATTTTATTGTATCTCTAATATTATGTGTTAGGAATATTTTAATAATATGTATTCATTTCGTTCTACTCATAAAATCCATATCAGTGTCAAACTAGGAAACTATTGTACTTAGAATATCAGTTTTGAATTTCTCCAATAGGTTTCCTATCTATACCCTTGTAATACCACTAGAACTAACTGCTTTTAGGTCTCTACTATAAGGAACCCAAACACTCTTCCCAGTTTTGGCCCTACTCCTCAAGTAATTCCTACCCATTTCACAGATTTCAGTGAATGGTTTATGGGAGATGTCACTTGATTCCATCGGGTTAAGTGTCTCTAGATATTCTTCCAAAATTCCTTTAAGGAAAAAAGTCCTTATTGCATCATCTGGAAGGTCATGGTATTTCGATTTATGTGAGGTATAAGAAAACCATTCCTTGTAATCCTCGAGACTGTTATCCTCTAACTGTTGAATTTAAAAAATATCATTACGATAATCCTTGGATTTTCAATAGTCTTGGTATTTCTTAAGAAATATAGCTTTCATATCTTCCCAAGACCTAATACTAGACTCTCCTAACCCCATGAACCATCTTAGTGCAGAATCCTTGAAAGTGGCATGAATTTTTTTAATTTTTGGGCATGTTGCAAGTAGTTGTAGCTTCTACACAAGATGTCAAAATCAAACAAGAAGGCATCTGGGTCCTCACTGCTCTTACCATAAAAGGTGGACAGTGTAGAGAGTGGAATTTTTTTCATGTTGACATTTTGCATGGTATCCAAAATTGGAAACCCAAAGGTGGTTTCTATTTGGTTTCCATCTTCTTCTCCCTCATCATGTCTCACATGGTTGTGATCCTCTTAATCATCCATGCTGATTTGATTCCCAAAGAGAGAATACCTCAATGGTTTTATCCTTGAATATAACAAAGTATCCCAAGGTTATTTTCTAGGAAGGGTATTCCTTTGATAGGAATATTTATCTACTATTTGGATATCCGAGAATTTACTCGAGCATGTTGAAACTATTGGTTCCAAAGTTGTTTCAACTTGGGATACAACTATATTGGCTAAACTTCCAAAGAGAGCATTCTCCTGTTCTGGGTCAATGATATATACAAATTTAGAGTCCCCTGATGGTGGTGAAAAAGAAAAGGCTGTCTTGGCTAATTCTGATGAAGGTTCGAGTGGTCTTGCCTTTTGTCCCACTACAGTTGATGTCTCAATTTTCCGCTCTATAGTTTCCCCAGTTTTGGTCTCTTCTGAGACTTTTTTTATCTCTTTGGGTTGAGCTATCACCTACTTTTTGGTATCATTCTGTGGAGTTTATGGGTGGAGTGTTCCTTCCTGCAAAAAGGCTAGAAGCAACCTTGATCATAAGTTTTGGTTTGGTTTTGATATATCTACCCTTTGGGTCCCTAGTTTTGTTCATGAAAGAAGTAAAAATATAAAAACTACCATTATGTTTGGGGGAACCTAATATAACAAATGCGTAGGTTCTTATCTCTCATCTTAAAGTCCCCCCGCAACCAAACTAGTTCTAATGTTCAGAGACAATCTACTTCCTAACTATTTTCTACCTTAAGAAAACTCCTTGGAAATGATGCCAAAAATGATGGGTAAACTATATGTACTAATTTCCCTCAATTGAATTGTCAACTCAGGGTAAGTAAAGTTAGAGTTGTGGCACAGTATGAGCCAAGGCAGAAAGAAAAGATAATAGAAAGATAAACTAGCTAAGGAGATGGTTTACCCTAGGGATCAACACTCTTTCAATTTACAATTCTACTTTAAAAAATAACTTTTAAAATCTATTTAAACAACATATTCTATGTTACATATACAAAGCAACCTTTAACTAATGAGCTTTAAGAAATCTAGGACTACAACCCATTTAATCTATCTCTGAATAAGCAAATAACAAATAATCTGTCTCTAAACTATTTAATCTATCTATTCAATCTATCTCTTAATGAACAAGAAATATTTGAATAAGAAAATAATCCTTTAGAACTATCTTTACAAGTAAACTCTATTCTTAAAGTAAAAACTCACAATTATTTCTATCTTGCAGAGAATAAACACTATTCTACCTAACTGAAAGCAAGAGAAGCAAAAACTCACAATTATTTCTATTTTGCAGTGAATAAACACTAATCTACCTAATTGAAAGAAAGAGTGTTGTGATAGTATTCAAATGTGATGATAGTGTCTACAGTGGTGAATTACATCATGCTGGAATCTGACCACTAATGAAAGTTCAAGTGGAATTAACTCAATGCTAAATTCTACAGAGAAATGCATAGTATGGATAAGGAATCCATATGATCTTGGAATCAATGCAACATTAGATGTTCTTGGAATCCATATGATCTACAAACATTGTGTAGAAGAGATGCAATCATCAATCATTCTCTCTATCACACTAATAATGGAAAATACTCTATTCATAATCAATAATTCAAGCAAACCTACAAACTCATAACTAATACTAATTAGAAATCATAATTCAAATTCATAACTAGGATCTCATTAAAAATCATAACTTAAAAGATCATAACTCAAAATCAACTTCTATCTTATCATGTTGATGCTAGAAACAAGATTAACAAGTTAAGCAAACCTGTAGAGAGTATTTGAAAATCACAACTTAATAAATGAACACTATATAAATAGCTACTTTGCAAAGTGATTTACCACTTTATGAAACATAGAGAAAAAGACATGATATCATAATTAAACAACTTCTAAACAAGTGAACTACAACCTGCAATCAAAGTGTTCAGAATCTAAATATAAAAAGGTAAGTATGGACTCTGTCTAAATTTCTATTCTGCAAAGTGATTTACAACTTATGAAAAAGAGACATGATGGCATAATTAAATAGTTTATAAGAAAATAAATTACAACCTGCAATCAAAATGTTAGAAATCAAAATATAAACAAGTAAACATGGATGTCCACACATGCTATGTGATACACACACACTTTAGGAAATGAGTTGCAAGTTAAAAGTGATATACAGTGATACGATTTCAACAAGCAATTCAAAATTAAAGAGATATATAGAGTGGTATGAATTAGCAAGCAATTCAAAATTGGTAAGTGATAAAAGCCAAATATGAAAATAAAGATATACAATGATATGAACAACTACCCAGACCACTGGTGGCCCCCCCTAGAAGGTCGTGAAAATACTTCAATAGGAAAACGTAGTCACTAAATTAATGCAACATTGGTATTGATCATCAAAAACATAGTATACAACAAAATGAAGATAATATATGTGTGTAAAATAAAATTGGTGTCCCTCTACGTGGCATAGGAAACAATATTTATAGATTTATAAAGAGCTTGATAGGTCGACCACTGGAAGGGTCGACAGTCTCTAAAAACATATATACATTAAATTCATTTAACATAATGCATCTTTTTCCAAAAACCTCGTGCGCTCCACATAGCATCCACTGCAACCACCCAAGTATGAATGCATCGAGCTCCATAGCTGGAGGGAATGAGTGGGAAAAAAAACCATGTTCCTGATTTGCCGATAGAAGCCCGCTGATATGCTAACCACCAACTCGTTTGCAATCCAAGTTCTATATCGAGTGTCGGATGGAGTGCCATATGGAGGTCTAGACGAAGGACTGGATGGAAGGCCAGATTGCATTTTTGACCTGTTGCAAGGAAACAAGAAACATTAGATCATTGTAATCATTCAAATGAATATGAATTAACATAAAACCATTGAAAAATGATGATTACACATACCTCGTGTTGTTCCATGGTGAATTGATGCACAAATCTTGATAATACCTTTAAAAATGGCTAACTAAGAGCATAAAATGTATAATTTACCTATTCAAAAAGGATTTGGCCATTGGAAAAATAGTCAAAACACCAAATCAACACCCATCAGGGTGGGTGTCTCAAATGGAACAATACTTCTCCCTCAATGATATTAGGGATGATGAGACCAAACTCCATGTAGGGGTTCTATACCTGGATCATGAATGATTGTAGTGGTGGTAGTGGCATAATAAATGTTATCCCAGACTCCCCACTTGGAACATGTTCACCAAAACAATTTGTGCTCATTTTGATTGGCAATCTTATTTTTTGGGAAAGCTCACTAAGATGCACCAAACTGGACTAGTGTCAGAATTCATCACAACATTTGAACAGTTAGCTATCAGAACCGAGGGCTTATCTGATGAATTTTATCTTGAATGTTTTATCAGTGGTTTAAAGGAATCCATTAGGGCTCATGTGAGAATGCGTCATCCTATTACATGGTTGCAGGCATGCCAAGTAGCATAGGAAGTGGAGGCCATCGTTCAGGCTCCACCACTGAAGGATACATTTTCCAGCCATCCTCACCCTGGGGCTCACCTAGCTTCGACACAAACCTTGAAGGTCCAAAATATATGTCGCGTAAAAATGGTAGAGTGTCACAAGCAAGGAATTTGCTATTACTCTGATGAAAAGTACTCGCCAAGACATAAATGTTGGGAACAAAAGTTCTTCCAGATTGATGCATTAACTTCCTCTTCCTATGAATAAATACCATCAATTGAGACTCCTGACCCAGAGGATTCCCAACCTAGTGTTCACACTAGGGATAATTTTAAGGATGGAAATTTATTTTAAAATGTAGAAACCTTGGTGAATCATTTGAGTCCTTAATATGCCAACTATAAATGTTTGGCGATATTTTTGTAAAAAATATTTAAATTTCTAAGGATTTTATATAGTTTGTATAAAATTTTGGTGGTTTTTAAGGTAAAATAATTTTATCTTATAGAATTTGGGAGAATCATTTTTAGAATTTCGAATCTTTTTTTGGGAAAAAGCATGGAAAATTAGCCCATGGGAGAAATTATCCCCTAAAATTTTCCTTGGTTCATGTAGAAGATTCCGTTGAAAACCCTGTGGAACCAGAGGAACCTACCATATATCTTCATGCCCTCTCAGGTATTTCATCCTCAAATACATTCAATATCAAGGGCTACATCAAACATAGGCCAATTGTGGTGTTGATTGATAGTGGTAGCACCCATAATTTCATTCACTACAGGCTTGCTAAGGAGACCCATTGTTTTTCCACCCTGTTTCTAATTTTCAAATCCTAATTGCTCATGGTGGTACGATGAAGTGTGGGGGTCGTTTTGAGAATGTCAAACTCCAAATGGGTGATTATCATCTGAAAAACTACATGTTCTCTATTTCCATGGGTGGTTGTGATATTGTCTTGGGTTTGGAATGGCTTTACACTCTAGGACCAATCACTATGGATTATCAAGAATTATATATGAGCTTCCACCAAGAGGCGCATACCTATACTCTTTGAGGTATCCAAGAAGGCTTCCCTGAGATCATCAACTCTCACAGGATGGAAAAATGTTTAAGAAAGACCACCATGGGGTGATTGCATGTCATCCAAGTCATTGATTAGGCCTCTCCGGTAGTTCCTCCTAGCCTACAATTAATATTGGACAAGTACCCAAAGGTATTTTAGGTTACCAAAACCTTACCTCCCTCTAGGGGTGAGCATTATCATATCATCCCTCTCCTTTCTGGAATTAAACCCCCCATTGTACGTCCCTAACGATACCCATTTGCTCAAAAAAATGAAATAGAAAAGATGGTACATGAATTACTGGAGGAGGGGGTAACTCACCCTAGTACCAACCCACACTCTTCTCCCATGGTGATGGTTTAAAGAAATAAGTTACTTGGTGCATGTGTACTGAATTTTGTGCCCTGAATAAACTAACTATCAAAGACAAGTTTCCCATTCCTGTCATTGATGATTGGTTGGATGAAGTCCAGGGTGCTTGTGTCTTCACCAAATTAGACCTTCTCTCTGGCTATCACCAGATCTGGATGAAGGAGGCATATATTCCAAAGACTGATTTCAAAAATCATGAAGGACATTATGAATTCTTGGTCATGCCCTTTGGCCTTTGCAATGTCCCATCCACCTTCCAAAGTCTCATGAATAAAATATTGAAACCTTACCATCATGATGTTTTTCTTAGTTTTCTTTGATGACATTCTCATTTACATCCACACTTGGGATAACCACCTTCTCCATGTGGAAACATTACTTGATTTTCTCCATAACCACCAATTGTTTCTCAAAAATCCCAAATGTTCCTTTGGAGCTAGCAAAGTGGAATACTTGGGACACATTGTGGGTATATAAGGGGTAAAAGTGGAACCAAAAATGATACAAGCTATGCAGGAGTGGCCATGAACCATGACCTTAAAGTGCCTAAGAGGTTTCCTAGGTATTACAGGATATTATGGGAAGTTGGTACACCATTATGGAAAAATTGTTAAGCCCTTGATTGACCTTATAAAGAAAAATGCATTTCATTGGACACCTATTGCTGAACAAGCCTTCAAATATTTAAAGTGGGCCATGTGCACTACTCCTATCCTAGAAACTCTTGATTTCAACAAACCCTTTGTGGTAGAAATAGATGCTTTTGGCACTCACATAGGCATAATTCTCACACAATATGGTCAATCGTTGGCCTTTACTAGCCAAGAATTGAGTGGCCACAATTTGGGAAGATCTACGTAGGAAAAATAAATGATGTTCATTATTCATGCAGTGCACACCTGGTGGCCATATATTTTGGGTCATCATTTTCAGATCAAAATGTTGGGTTATGATTATGAAATCATATATAAAAAGCGCAAAGTCAATATAGTAATTGATGCATTTTCAAGACAACATGAGGAGGACGAATCACTCTTTTCCTTATCCTTACCGCTCCCTAATTGGATTGAAGAAGTAATATAAGAGTGGCTAACACACCCAATTATGTCTAGGTTAAGTCAACGTCTTCAGGAGGACCTTAATCCTCCCATAGAATACACTTGGAAAGAAAATATTATAAGATATAAAGATATCCTAGTTCTATCTCCCTCTTCAACACTCAAGCCAAGGATTTTAAATGATTTTCACTCATCGACTATTGTGGGTCATTCGGGATTCCAAAAGACCTATTCTCGTGCCCATTGTTCTTTTTTATGGGAAGGCATGAAGAAGGATATCATTCAATTTTTCATTGAATATGAGTTGTGCCAACATAATAAAGGGGAAACCATCAAGCCTCCAGGAAATCTCGAACCCCCACCCATCCCATCTTCTATGTGGATGGACATCTCCATGGACTTTATACTGGGATTACCAAAATATTGGAACATGTTTGTCATCATGGTGGTGGTTGATCGCCTCTCCAAGTATGCTCTTTTTTGTGCATTACCACATACTTTCACACCGAAAATAGTAGCACAAGTTTTCGAGGACCATATTTTCAAGTTACATGGCATGACCACCTCTATTGTATCTGATGGTGAACAAACTTTCACCATCACATTTTGGCAAGAACTGTTTAAATTGTAGGGAACCCAATTGAACATGAGTACCGCCTATCATCCCTAGTATGACAGAAAAACAAGAGTGGTCAATTTTTTTTCGGAAACCTACTTGAGGTGTTTTTCTTCAGAAAAACAACACTAGTGGGTGCAATGGATTCCCTTGGTAGAAAGGTGGTACAATACTTCATATCATACAACCAGTAAAATTACCCCATATGAAGCAGTGTATGGCCAATGACCACCTACAATCACTACCTATCTTCTAGGAACATCAAAGGTCCAATCTATTGATACATTGTTTCAAGGTTGAACAAACACCCTAGTGAATATAAAGGATAACCTTCACATGGCCAAAAATTGCATGAATCAACAAGTGAACCAACATCGTTCATAAAGGGTTTTTTAGGAAGGTGATCAGGAGTTTCTCCAGCTCCAACTTTACAAAAAAACCATCTCTCAAAGCTCAGGGACACCACAAGTTGGACCCCAAGTTTTATGGGCCCTACCAGATCATCAAACATATTGGTTCAATGGCATACAAATTGTCATTTCTAGCCACTTCCAAAATCCATCCGGTATTCCATGTTTCCTGTTTGAAGAAAGTGGTGGGAAAAACCTGCAGGGTCCAAACCATCCTTCCGACATTAGATGAAGAAGGATCCTTTTGGCTCCAACCAGAATAATTCCTCAATACACTTGAACATCAATTGCATGGATGAACTATCAAGGAAGTCATGATCAAGTGGAAGGACCTAGCTCTATAGGATGCGGCTTGGGAACCATCCACCATACTTCAACAATTTTTTCATTTTCATCCTTGAGGAAAAGGTTTCTTTTGAAGGGGGAGGGCATGTTAGGATCCGATCCCAACCCCTCTTCATGGGTCATTAGTTAGTAGGATATGCTTTCTATGTAATAAAGACCGACATTATTTAATAAGGCCTAACAAATAAAGGAGAATAAGTCAATGTAAGAAGACCTAATACAAGATTCTGCTTCTAGAAAGATCTTCCTCTAGAAGTTTCCTTAGAAGGTAGAATTGGTATAAATAAGAGTAGGAGGTATTGAATATTTTTGTATTGGATATTATTTTAATAGAACTCTTCTCTGCTAGAGGTTGCACCCTCTAAGAGGCAAGTGAACATTTCTATTTTTAATAAAGGTGCTCTTTGTGGTGTTATTATGGTATTTTCCTAGCTATAATCTTGTTGTTCCATGACTTCTTTCTAAATATTTATGTTTTGCATATTATTATTCATCTGGCATATTGCAATGACCCTCGTCACGCGAGGCCCCATTAGAGGATAGTATTGTTCCCACAAGGCTAAGACATATCTGAGGGAGGATGCTTGTACCATGTTGTTGATACCGACGAAGGTCTACATGTCTATAACACAGTTCACCAGGTCAACTACAGGTTTAAAGTTATGTGTTTATGCATGTTTTTAGGGTTACATGTTTGTGATGTTATGGTGCATGCTTGAGGCATATTGTTGAGACATTGGAACATCTTGGATACTTGGCATATGATTTATTGTATGGTATATGGTTGAGGCATATCTTGGATGCATTGGAATATATCTTTGGAACATGGTTTATGGCTTATGGTTGAGGCATATCATGAGTGATATGACACATACTTTAGGTACATGTTTTGGTACATTGTTGATGCATGGAATGGTACATGTTTTTATACATGTTATGGTACAGGTGTTGGTACATGGTTGATGCTTGATATGGAACAGGTATTTGGTACATGGTTGATGGATGGTATGGTACAAGTTTTTGTACATGGTATGGTACAAGTGTTGGTACACAGTTGATGCATGATATGGTACGGGTATTTGGTACACTTTTTGGTACATGGTTGAGATACATAGGTTCTTGATGGTATATCATTTATAATGACATAGATAGAGGGAGTTACAAATTGATGTGACAATGACATGTTGATGTGACAATGATAGTGATAGGTTGATGTATCAGTGACAATAGAAGTTACACGTTGATCAGTGGTAGTGATAGTTTGAGTCTACACTTATATTTTAGGTCAACAATATGGGGAAAGGAAAGGGGTTTGTAGCCTATTTCTAGTTGGTGTCGAAGAAATCATGGAGTTGGATCTTCCTTTAGGTTGGATCCTTTAAATCATGGGGTCATAGCCTCCTTTCGATTGTAGCCGAAGAATTCAAGGAGTTGGATCTTCCTTCAGGCTGGAGCCTCCTTCCAGTTGTACCTGGAGAATTC
>JASDQU011025736.1:49337-66247 GCA_032191745.1 Picea mariana
GTGTGTGTGTGTGTGTGTTTCTTTAAATTTCCAGGAATATGTAACACGTTTTATTATTTTTTATATAAATGTCATAAAATTGTGTCCACTACTTTCTTCTACCCAAACGTGTACAGAGTATGTCATTTCTTTCATCTTTACCACATGTCCTTCATAATTTTTTCCACAAAGGCCCTTAAAATTAAAATAGTCTGCAAACCCGCTTCTGAATTTGTATATCACATAACTCTCGCTGCTCTTTGTAGGCCATGGAACAACAAAGGCCCAATTTCCAGCCTGCCAGCCCGAGAACCCACGATCCAAAAACTACCTAAGTATGGAATCAACGTATGTATAAAAGTAAATATCTACCTTAAAAATTTGCGTATCACTATGTATAGTTTATGGTCTCCAAGAACCTATAATTTCATAAATTTCAATTTCTTGTGTCGAGGAGCCCCTTTTTTAAAGAAAACTAATTCATGAATGCTATTTATTTGGTCCTTTTCTCCACCGCCCTATGTAACAGACGTTGGTACTATACTTGTTGCCCTTTTTTCCACTAGCATATGTAAAACCTGTGTAAAGAAAACTAATTCACGAATGTTAAATGTTTTGGAAACGAGCTCCTTAAAATTGAAATAGTTGGCAAGCTTGATTCTCAATTTGTATATCACGGAATTGTCGGTGCTATTTTTAGGACACGGAACAACAAAAGCTTGATTTTCAGGTCCAAGCTTGAGAACCCGCGATCCAAAAATTGGCTAAGTCGAGAACCCAATTTTTTAAAGAAAACTAATTCGGGAATGCAATTTTTTTCATACTTTTTTCCAGCAGCCTATGTAATAGACCTCAGTACTATTTTTTTTGTTTTCTTTCCACCAACATATGCAAAAAGGAAAACTAATTTGCGAATGTTGAACTTGTCCGACACAAGCCCCTTCAAATTCAAATAATCCACAAGTCTGATTGTCAATTTGTATATCGCGGAACTCTAGCTACAGTTTGTAGGCCACAAAACAACATAAGCCCAATTTTCACCCCACCTGACCAAGAACCCACCATCCAAAAATTCAAATAGTCCACAAGGCAGCTTCTGAATTTGTATATCGTGAAACGCTCACTGCTGTTTGTAAGGAACAGAACAACAGAAGCCCAATTTTCATCCCCCAACCGCGACAACCTGGTATGAACCTTTCGTGCATGCTCGAACAACAGAAGCCCAATTTTCATCCATATCGCGGAACTCTCGTTGCTATTTGTAGGCCATGGAACAACAAAAGCCCAATTTTCACCCATATCGCGGAACTCTCGGTGTTATTTTTAAGGCACAGAACAACAGAAGCCAATTTTCAGCCCCCAGCCTTGACAACCCAGAATAAATCTTTCGTGCATGTTTTATATATCTACTTAATCAAATTACATATTTGATTTTTGTAGACCAGGGAACAACAGAAGGCCAATTTTCAGTCCACCTGCCCTAGAACCCACAATCCAAAAATTCAAATATTTTGCAACACCGCTTCTCAATTTGTATATCGTGGAACTCTCAGTGCTATTTGTATGGCACGAAACAACAAAAGCCCAATTTTCAGCCTGTCAGCCCGAGAACCCGAGATCCAAAAATTCAAATAGTCCACAAGATCGCTTCTCAATTTTTATTTCGTAGAACTCTCGGTGCTATTTGTAGGGCATAGAACAACAGAAGCCCAATTTCCATCCCACCACCCCAACAACCCAAAATGAAGCTTTTGTGCATGCTTTATATATCTACTTAATCAAATTACATATTTGATATGTATAATTTCTCCTGTCCACGAACCCATAATTTCATATATTTCAATTTTGTTTTTCCAGCAGCCCTTGTTTTAAAGAAAACTAATTCGGTATTGGTAGTCTTTTTATTCTTTTGTCCACGAACCTATGTTACAGACATTCACCCTTAAATATGAAATAGTCCACAAGTCTAATTGTCAATTTCTATGTTGCGGAACTCTGGGTGCTATTTGTAGTGCATGGAACAACTCCAATTGTCAATTTGTATGTCGCGGAACTTTGGGTGCTATTTGTAGGCCACAGAACAACAGAGCCCAATTTTCAACGCACCAACCTGAAAACCTGCGATCCAAAAAAAACCCGACTATGGAATATCTTTCCCATACTTTATAAAAGTACATATTTCGTATCTATAAAAGTAAATATCTACTTTATAAATTAAAAATTTCATATGTATAATTTATGATGTCCATGACCCTATAACTTGATAAATTTCAATTTCTTTTGTATCCACCAGGAGCCCTTCTTTGTAACATACGTACGCCCTTAAATTTCAAATAGTCCACAACTCCAATTGTCAATTTGTATGTCGCGGAACTCTGGGTGCTATTTGTAGGCCACAGAACAACAGACCCCGATTTTCAATGCACCAGCCCAAGAACCCGCGATCCAAAAAAATGCCAAGTATGGAATCTCTTTCCCATACTTCATAAATTTACATATTTCGTATCTATAAAAGTAAATATCTACTTTATAAAATTACAAATTTAATATGTATAATTTATGTTGCCCACGACCCTATAACTTGATAAATTTCAATTTCTTTTCTATCCACCAGCCCTTGTTTTAAAGATAACTAATTCACGAATGCTAATTCTTTTGTGTTTCCATGTACTTCAACTTCTTTCCCACGTGTCTCTACTCAGTTGCATTTATTTCCATTCCTACCTGGAAGGGCCTACGCTACCATGCAGCACTTGTTAACATCATGATTGTCCTGGATGACGCAGGGTGATGGTTCCACCTTGACGAGTGTCAGAAATAAATCTCCTTTCATAAATTCTAGGAACACATGGTGATGGTTCCACCTTGACGATTCTATCATAGATGTATAGTTAAAACAGAGTAAGAGATAGGTTAATGATTTTCCTTTTCGGATTTTATAATTGGATGATCTAATTTTATAATTGGATTACTGTAACATAAGCATGTCATCTGTGCTAACTCTTGACGTACATCCACTTGCAGAGATGAGATATGGTCAGCGTCTTCCAAAGGGATGTGGGAGGGATACAATATAACATCCACTTGTTTCCTCGAAGTGGGTGCAGATCGAAACGTGCCCAATGTTGGTCTATGTTGGAGAGAGGACACCCCATCCTTATACAAATGAAGAACATCAAAAACCAACACCTCTATATTTCCCACCCTTTGGTTCACTTTACATTGAATATCTACAATTTCTATTAAGTGAATGTTGCAATTTAAAAACTAGGCTTCTAGTTGTAATTGCGAGTAACAAGAAAAAATATTGGAAAGAGATCCTTGGCATCTCAAAGCTAATATAACCTTGATTATTCCACCTTTATAAGACTGTACACTACCACTCTTTAGCATGAAGTCTATATATAGGCCTATTGAGGCATTGGAGGCCATACCCAACAATTCGAGCAAGTGTGTAAGCCCATATGCATTTATGGAGAAAGCTTAAGGCCATACGAGTTCATACAGGCCATACGCCTCTTTCCATTTAAGGCTATGCATTGGAAAATTTTTGTTGGGGAATATGTATTGGGTCGGATAACTATTTGGTTTGTTTATGCAAGAGGATCCACCCATATTGCATGTAAGAGTTTCACAGTGGAATTTCTTCTCTTGCACAAAACCAGTGGAATTCCTTCTCTTCATAGAATGAATGTAGATGCTCTAAAACTTCTACTGGATAATATAACCACATAGATATCTCAAACAAAGAATGCTACAACCAATGGATTTGTGCATCCCTACAGTTTGTTATTTTGTAGCACCAGTAAATAGACACCACGGAACACAAGTCTACACTAACCCATCTACTCCTTATTTTTCAATCTACAACATGAAAGTTGCAACTTCATATGGTGCTATCAAAAAATTATATACCTGGAAACACCTCTACTCTGTCTTCATTACAGCATCACCCTTTAATTTATGCCACTCACTCATGCAATCAACAATTAGCTTGTAAACAGAAGAATTGTCCTCTCTCATATGTACACTTCTCATATCGATGTGACGCAGACACACTTTTTTTCTATGGGAAATATATATTCTCATACTTGTATTCAACAAGAAATCTCATCCTCAAAAACATCATACAACACAGAAATTAGTCATGGTTCAACACTCTAACAAACTTCTCTCTACAATTTTAGACTCAGGAATAATGTCATCACTAGCTGATATTTTCACATAGATATAATGATAGGTATTCACAATGGAATTACTCTCTACATGAACATACATTGTCTATACTTGACATCCCTAACATATTAATCATCCACACAATAGAATGTAATCTATAGTCATACATACAAAATAACATAACAATATAATCTCATAGACTCATCCACACATATGCACAGGGATTTAATGTAGAAACCTAAACTCTTTATTCATTTGGGTAGAGAATAAATTACAATGGCTCCATGGTGACATATCATCTTACAAAGTTCATTGGGTTGTTAGGCCAAAGGCCATGGCAACCTCAATCATTAACTCTATCACCTTCCTCACTGTAATGACCTTGCTTAAATAGATGTATATGATTATTAATTATAATTAATTTAATAATCTAACTGTCCTAAAAGATTAGCTAAACAATAATTATTTCTTAAAATAACATTAACTAATTATTTATTATTAATTAATTATTCATGATTGTCAAGGATTAATTAATTATTAATTGACTCATTAATTAATTAAGTAAAGGATTAAAGAGGGGTTAATAAATTATTTTATTAAATTAAGAGTTACGTACATGGAAAGGGATAAGATATTAAATAAAGGGGATAAGGGGCATTAATGGAGAAAGGATAAGAAGGTAATAAATGGTTTAGGTAGGGAGTAAATGAGGGGGAAGTCGATGAAGGAGGAATATGGAGGGGAAGGAGGTTTACAGGAGGTCATTCTACGGGAGATGGGGGATTGATTTGGAGGGCTCTGTGGAGTTTTGGAGTGGGGATTGTATCAGTCAGGCACCGAGGTTGCTGGAGGTTTTGGGCACGGGGGCCAGGATATCCATATGATATCCTGGAGCTAGGAATTTACCTATTTGGTAGGGTGGAACTAGGTTTTGGGCAGTGTTTACAAAGTGCAACAGCGGTCAAGAAGGCAAGCGGACAAATGAAAGGTTATTATCATCAGGTTCAGGTATTTAAAATTATGCATTGTTTTTAATCTGTTATTAAATTTAATATTCGTTGTTAAATTACATGCGTATTTGCTCAAAATAAGGAATATATGAAATTTTGATGTTTTGCTCAATTAAAAGAAATTAATGAATTTTCTAAAACTAATTCTGTTACAATTCATGTAATTATTAGGCATAAAATCTATTCGGCTCTTACACTCACGAGGTCTTCTCCTCCTCTTCTTTCAGCCTCTTATATTTTCTCTTCCATCTTCTTCTCACTTCATCCATGTTGCATTTATTTGTCTTTGGGAAACTATTCACCTTCAGCTTCCAAATGATCTTTTCATTCCCTTTTGTTTCCATCTTCCTCCCTTTCATTTCTAGTTATTCTTCTTGTGCAGCGTGACCTTCCAACTTCCACTCAACATCGCACTCCTTCTTCAACATGTCCTTGAACAAACTTCTACACATGCAAACAAATTCGCTCTTAACATTTTCATTTTATTTCACACATTTATCTTTTATTAATTTTATAGAAGTGCATCAATTTTGTAGCACTGTCACAACCAACAACACTTTATTATGCAACAATATTTTCATGTTTGAAAACAACTAATTTTGGTTCTATAGCAATATTTGTGCCGACATCAAACTTTATAGGTTATTAAGAATTCAATGCTCCTGCATCAGACTCTCTAGGTTATTAAGAAAGCATTCCCTCATGCTTATGAGGTAAACTATTCAAATCTCTAGCTTCCTATTCCAACTTTCATCTTTGTTCCCTTCACCAAATCTACATTATCCATTGTTGTACATTCAACTTTGCAAGGAATATAAGGCATATTTTTACTGCTGCATATTTTTTCTTCAACTCAATATTGTTCTCTTTATGTCCATTGTCGCGTATCTATCTGCGACAACATAACAATACTCTTATCATGGAAATCTGGAATTTTCATATAATTTCTAGTACAACTCACTTTTTTTTATGACTACCATCTCTATCTTTCTTTCTTCATCACCAAAAGAAATTTTTAGGTGCTCCTTATCCATGCCTCACCCGCACAACTCGATTTGATTCATGTCCCATCAAAGACATTCCACTTCCCTTTTTCATGCAGTGTATAAAGTTTCTTTAATGCAACTAGCCATTCATGCTCAAATCTGCACAACATGGAGCCACATGCTCACATGTTACACCTCCTCTTCATGCATCATATTTACACTTGGTCCTCAACACATTCTCATTTAGTAGCCTTCAATCATTCTAACATTCTTCTATAGCATGTCTTATTGCTCTAGTAGATTTGTAATATTCTCTCTTTGTTTGTCAGGAACACCTTGATCAACCTCCCCTTTCTTTAGGACTATACTTTCATCCATGTTAAACTCAGCATCTTCATTCATGCTTCCTCCAAGATCACTTATCTTCATGGAATTGTCTTGTACTCTGGATTTCTCTTTAGACATCTTCATCATTTGTAATATCTCTAATTTACAATTGTTGTAATATCTACACATTCCTTTTTTTGCACGTCAGTTTTTTATTCCATATTCTTTGATTGATATTCATATCTCCTTCTCATCCAAGTACATTCACTTTCATATGCAACCAAAAATTGTATTCTTCCTTTAAACAAGAAAATAGCATATTAAGGGAAAACAAAGAATTTTATCTTCACTCCCTCCTTATCTTCACTACATTCGATATACACCACATCTGCTTCTATCTTCAACTGCTATAACGTTCTACATATATGTTCATTCTCATTTATTTTGGATTCAGTTCCACTCTTAATCTCTAGCAACCATCCAGCAGCAATGCATTTCCAATATCACACTACTACCAACATTTTCCTTAGAACATATGACCTTGGTCTCCAATCCAGGAAACTTTCTAATTGCATTTTTTCTTGTATCCAACTCATGTGGTGAAGGATTCTAGTCTCCCATGAAATGAATTCATATATTCCTCACTTATATCACACTTTCAACAAGTGTCCCTCGTGTATCCAAAATCCACACGACAACTTCAAACCACACACTCTAGGATCATTTCAAATGACTATGTTTTCATATCAAGATAACAATCATGGCTAACCACCACCACAATTTCCTTCTCATTTGATCATGAATTTCTGTCATGACCTACACTACCTCTATTGAATCTAGTAGAAAATTATCTCAAAGACTATATTAATTCTAAGAAAAAACCTTCTAGACTTTCTTTACTTCATTCGTCCTTTTGTTCTACGACATTTGGTCCTTCATCTTGTGCATCTTATTTTCCTTATCCTTTGCAATTTTTATTTTGAATATTTTATGGCTCCATCACCTCCAATTCTTATATTCTTTAATTATTTCAATGCTCGGTTCCTTGAACCTCCTAGACCTTCTCCTCTTCATGGGGGCATCCTTGGGAGTTGTCTCATAACCCTCAACCATACTACAATTCACGGACCTTTCTTTCAGCACTGCCTCCCATCAATCTTCTTCCAACAAACACAATATGAAACAACATTCTATTAGGTCTCATTGTTTCCATGGTTATACAAGAACTGATCTCTCGAAAACCAACTCTCAATAGAGAATTAGTTTTGATAATTCTAGAAATTCTCAACAAGAGTTGAAACTTGCTTTGATATTCTTGTAAATTCTTTCATCCCCAAAGATGTATCTATCTTTAATACCTTTGCAAATCAAAGTTGTAGCTAGATATGATACCACTTGGTGCAAGAGGATCCACCCCTCCCACCTATCAGAGTAAATTCACATCGAAATTCCTTCTCCTACACAAAATTGGGAGTGTAGAAACTCTAAAACTTATATTGCATAATAAAACCACATAGATTTCTCAAACAGACAATGCTAGAACCAATGGATTTGTTCATCCCTATCACCTACTCTTTTGTAGCATCAATAAATGGACACCACTGAACACAAGTTTTCACTAACCCATCTACTCCATATTTTCCAATCTAGAACATGAGAGTTACAACTTCATATGGTGCTTTCAAAAAATTATATACTTTCTGAAACCTCTACTCAATCTTCATCATAGCATCACCCTTCAAGTTATGCCACTCAATCCTACAATCAACAATTATTTTTTAAAGCAATGGATTATCCTCTCTTATATGCATACTTCTCATATCTATGTGATGCAAACACACTTTTGTGCTCTATGAAATATCTATGCTCATACTTATATTCAATAAGAACTCTCCTCCTCACGAGCATCATACACAAAAAAACTCATTCATGGTTCAACACTCTAATAGACCTCTCTAGACAATTCTGGACATAGGCATCATGTCATCGACATCTAATATTTCCACACGCAAACACATATAATTATAGGGATTCACAATGGCACTATTCTCTACAAGAACAAACATTATCCATAATCGACATCCCTACAACATTAAACATCCACGCAATAATGAAAGCTACAGCCACACATACAAATTAACATAGTCTTAGGTTCTTAACCTCCTTAACCCCTAAAGTAGATAGAATACTATGTGTTTCTATGTAATAAAGGTCATCATGAGTAAATAAGACTTATGTAATAGTGTGAACACAACTATTGTAGAAAAAATGTCTTGTGGAATCATTTGTAACTCAAGCCTTGCTCTATTGGAGGTTTCTCCCTTGAAGAGGCAAGTGAACAATGCTTCTAGATTAATAAAGTTATTATATTTTGGCTCATATTTTATTGTGCTCGTTGTTTTTTTTTCTTTCTGCTAAATGTTTTAATATCATTTTTTCTCTTACTCTAAATATTTCTATTTGGTACCTTACAAGTTGTATCAAAGCACTTTCCTCGATAATTTATTTGTAAAACAAATTAAAGCTAGAGATGTGTTCCATTGTCTATAAAGAACCACAATGATAAGTCATTGAGTGGGTGAAATTGCAAATCCTTGTAACCCATATTAGTACCCTTTCTAGTAGTACCGCATCACAGAGCACCTATACATGGAATTTCATTTCCACATAACAGAGTGTATATTAAGAGTCCTATAGGTATCCCGAAACTAGTCATAGATCATACATTTGACCACCTAACTTCTATAGTGGCACTGAGAACAATACTCATGAAGAATACTCTTGTGTACCTAGGTAATCGAGTAGTACAACTAAGGGTATAGTTAACCCTCCTTAGTTAGAGCCCTAATATATTGGGGTGAGTAATACTATTGGACCCCACAAGTATATAAGAGAGTTATAGCACAAGACACTCCCTTATCCATAGAAACCTTCAAAAATATACCCCTTTCATGTAGAACAAAAAAAATGTTGAAATTTTTCACATCTAGTCTTGGGAAACATTGCTTCCTACATCCAAGTTGCGAAATTCCTACACAATCTTCAATATTCAAAATTTGGGCATTCTCTCAACAAAGTGTTATTTAACCATAAATATAACCATAGAAGTTAAAAAAAATAAAAGAGTATAAGTGATCCCACTGACACTCTTATTTGGGATCTATGTCAGTAGATTCCTCTGTTTTCTCTAATCATAGTGGTACCCCTCTTTCATAATAATTTTTTTGTGTGGACCCACCCGCCCTATCAAACACCCTTTTTTGGAACCTATCTCACTAGATTACTCACTTTCCATTGATCATAGTGGTATCCTTATTTCATAATCCCTTCTGTGTGGACCCACCTTTCCTATCACTACTCACCTACAAATCTAACTTATGCACCCTCTCCAGATGGAAACCCATAACCAAGAATTTGGAAACCACGTGTCTTCCTTGGAATATTCCTTTACCAAATTCTAGAACAAATTAAAAATATCTCAAACTCAGACTGATCTAAGTTTGAATCAAGTTAATTCCAACATTTCTACCGTTAATTGTAAGCTCGTTGGACTTGACCACCTCATTGCTGAGATGAAATCCCCAACAAAATTTATTAATCAATCCAATGTCCCTAACTCCTTGGAACAAACTTTACACCAAGAGGGAGTTAAATCATCCAATTTCATGGATTTGCATTCTAACTCATTTGATCATGACCTGTGTATTGCTATAGTCGAGGTGAATAAATTTCATGGCTTAAACCTCATTGGTTGGGTCACTCAAATGGAACATTATTTCTCACTACATGGCATCATCGATGACTTAATGAAACTTCATGTTGGTGTCCTCCATTTAGATCTAGAGTGATGGTAATGGTGGTAATGGAGTAAAAAATTCCACTAAGGTTATATTGTTTGGACTCAATTTCTTGTTTATCTTTATGAATGTTTTGACACAGAAAATCATCATTTGGGTCATTTGACCAAGATTAAATAGTCAGGTATAGTTAAATACCACATCACTTGTTTTGAGTGGCTTTCCACACTGAAGTAATGTCAGACACCTTCTTTTACAAATTCTTTATTAGTAGTATCAAGGATGACATTCATGCTCACGTCCTAATTGCTCGCCCTAAGACCTAGATTTAAGCTACTCACAGGGTCAAGGATGCACAACAAGTGGTCACTACTCAAATAAAAAATACATCCTTTATTCCCCATCCCCACCCCACCAATACAACACGTCCTTCCCCTCCTCTTAATGTCCATAAATTAAGAAGGGTGGAAATGGTTGAATGCCACCTTAAGGTTATTTTCTACAATTGTGATGAAAAATACTTTTTGTGGCACAAATGTAACAAGAATTTTTTTTATATGGCTCCTTCTGAGGAAATTTATGAATATCAAGGTGATCTTTCCCCTCCCAAATCTCTTCCCATATAGATGATAACAATATTCCCTCTGATCAAACTGATGTGGAACCCCTCATCTCTCTACATGCTCTAATTGGTCTTTCATCTCCCCAAAATCTTAAATTAATTGGCAATATTAAGCATCGCAAATTCATTATCCTCATTGATGTTGGAAACACCAATAAATTTATCCATTAAATAATTTCTCAAGAGACCCATTTCTATATCCATGCAGTCAACAAATTTTAGATCATGATTTCTTATGGAGGTTCCATGAAATGTGGGGGTCATTGTGAATATGTGCACCTTCAAATTGCTAATTGTTCATTGAAATATGACATGTTTTCCATTGAGATGGGGGTTTGTCACATTATTCTAGGTGTTTAATGTTTACACACTCTTAGCCCCATCGCCATGGATTTTTAGGAATTATACATGAGATTCCAACAGGATGGGCATCGCTACAAGTTCCAAGGAATCATGACAAGTTCACCCGAGATCATCAGTTCATACTGTATATAAAAGCTCCTCAAAAAGGGTTATTTTGGAATTATTGCCTAATTTCACACCATTCAAACCTTTGAGACTCCTTCCCCAACCATTCGTCTAGAAATGCATCTTATATTATTCAAACACCACTCAGTTTTTAAAAAATACCAAGGATTCCCGCCTTCTCATGGTCCCTATGTTCATTCCATCCCACTAATAATCAATAATCTTCCACCCATTGTTCACCCTTATTTCCACCCATTTTCTCAGAAAAATGAGATTGAAAATGTGTTCAAGAATTGTTAACTGGATATGTTATCCTCCCTAGTATCATCCCTCATTCATCTCCTGTGGTCATGGTACTCAAAAAATAAGTTACTTGGTGCATGTGCCCTGATTTTCATTCTCTCAAAAAAACTACCATCCAATATCAATTTCCCATTCTCGTCATTGATGAAGTTTTGGATGAACTGACTGGTGCTCAATTCTTTTCCAAACTTGATCTACATTCTAGCTATCATCATATTTGTATGAAGGAGGTTGATATTCCCAATACTTCCTTTCATACACATGATGGTCATTATGAGTTATTGGTTATGCCCTTTGTCCTTTTTAATGCACCATCAACTTTCCAAAGTCTCATTAATCACATCTTCCGACCCTTTCTCCATTAGTTTTTCCTTGTCTTCTTTGATAACATCCTCATTTATAGTAAAAGTTGGAAAGCATTAGGTCTTATAGTTGTTTTCTTAGCATCAAATCTTTCTCAAAAGGACCAAATGTGCCTTTGGGGCCTCATAAATGGAATACTTTGGCTATATTGTTAGTAAGGATGATTTTTGAGTGGATCCCAAGAAAACAGAATCTATGAAGGATTGGCCTCACCCTAAGACTCTTAAATTTTTGTGGATTTTCCTTGTTTTAACTAGATAATATCAAAATTTCATCTAGAATTATGGAAAAATTGTAGCTCAACTCACTACTCTCCTTAAGAACAATGATTTCAATTGGAATGCGACCACCAATCAATCCTTCCATGCTTTTAAAGAGGCTATGTGTACCATTCCATCACTGGCTCTACCCAAATTCAAAAAGATTTTTTTTTTGTAGTGTGATTCCTTAGTGAAAGGCATTGATGTAGTTCTCATGTAAGAAGGAATACCCTTAGCCTTTACTAGTAAAAAAAATTCCAAGCGACACTTGGGAAAATCAACTTATGGAAAAGAAATGTTGGCTATTTTTCATGTCGTGAATATTTGGCATCCTTACTTTCTTTGGAAATGCTTCCAAATTAAAATTGATCACCATAGCCTCAAATATTTTTTGGAATAGTGGATTTCATCCCTCGAGCAACATAACTGAGTTACAAAAATTTTCTTCTATTATTATGATATCATTTATAATAAGGGAAAAAATAATGTGGTAGTTTGAACTCTTTCTAGGAAATATGAAGGGGAAGGGTCCCTCTTTTCACTCGCCTTCATTGTATCCAATTGTTTGAATGTATTTCATCATGAATGGCTCCTAGATACCAATATTTCTCACATATTCTAACAACTACAAGAATACCCTAATGCATCTCTGGGGTACACTTGGAACAATGAGGATATCTGCATTAAAAGGTATCCTATATTTGAGCAAATAATCCAACTTTAAATCCATTGTGCTCTTTGAAATATATGCCTCGCTAATAGAAAGACATTTTGGATTTCATAAAACCTATGAATGGATAAAATGTTCCTTTTTATGGAAAAGAATGAAATAGGACATACACACTTTTGTGGCTGAATGTGATATTTTCCAATGCCACAAGGAAGAAAATGGGAAAACTCCAAGCGCACTACAACCTCTCCCTATCCTACTTGTTGTATGGAAAAATATCTCTATGGAACTCATTGTCGAATTACCCAAATACGGAAATAAATTAGTCATCATGGTTGTGGTTGATAGACTTTCCAAATATTGTCATTTATGTCCCCTCTAACAACCATTTAAAGCTTCCACAGTGGCTCAATTTTTCATGGAAAATATCTCTAAGCTACATGGTATGCCACTATCTATCATCTCAGACTGTGATCCAAATTTCACAAGTAACTTTTGGAAAGAATTGTTTAGGATCCACAGAACCCAATTTCATCTCAAACACTACCTATGATCCCTGGAATGATGGCTAAATTGAAGCTATCAACAATTTCTTGGAAGCATGTTTGAGGTTCTTTGAATTAGAACGATAACCTAAATGGGTTCCACGGTTACCCCTCATTCAATGTTGGTACATTATAACTTAACATGGTGCCACTCATATGACTCCCTTTGATGCGGTCTATGGTCAAAATCCCCCCTCAAAATGATCTTACCTTCCAAGTGTGTTCGTGGTATATGAGGTTGACAATACCCTTATAGATTAGGCTGAGATTCTACACACTCTCAAAGACAATTTTGTCATGGATCATAATCGAATGAAGCAATACGATGATCAACATTGTTTCAAATGCCATTTTTCTAAAGGGGATCATGTGTTTCTTCATTTACAACAATATAAGAAAAATTCCCTCAAAGAATACCATTATCAGAAACTTTATCCAAAGTTTTATGGCCCCTATACAATCATAAATCACATCGGGCAAGTGTCTTACAAATTAGCACTTCCAAATCACTCTAAGATCCATCCAGGTTTTTATGTATCATGCTTGAAGAGAGTGATTGGATCCAAGATGTTCAAACTAGTCTCCCTAAATTAGATGAAAAATGTTCCATTTGGTTGTATCCATACGCAATCCTAGACTAGTGTGAACGTCAACTCCCCCAGTGCACCATTAAGAAAGTTTTAAAATATTGGAAGGATAAATATCCTGAGGATGTCACATGGAATCCAATCGCCATTCTCTATCAATTCCCACATATCAATACTTGAGGACAATGATATTTTTTAAGGGGGGATGTATGTTAGGATCCTAACCTCCTTAACCCCTAAAGTAGATAGAATACTATGTATTTTTATTTAGTAAAGGTCATCATTATTAAATAATGCCTATGTAATAATGTGAACACAACTATTGTAGGAAGGTTTACTAGAAGGTTCTACCTACTAGAAAGTTCCTTCTCTAGAATGTTCTTAACAAGATAGAAGTAGTATATATAGAGGTATAAAGCATTGTAAAATATCTCATCTAGAATCATTTGTAATTAAATCGCTTCTCTATTGTAGGTTTCCCCCTCGAAGAGGCAAGTGAACATTGCTTCCAGATTAATAAATATATCATATTTTCACCCATATTTTCATTGTTCTCATTGTTTTGGTTCTTTCTGCTAAATATTTTGATAATATTTTTTCTTTTTCTCTGATTATTTCTATTTGGTTCCTTATACACAACAATATATTCTCACATACTAATCCACACATATGCACAAGGATTTAATATAAAAATACGAACTCTTTTATTCATTTGTGTACAGAATAAATTATAATGGATCCATGGCCACATATCAGTGTACAAAGTTCATTGGGTTGTCAGGCCAAAGACCATGGAAACCTCAACCATTACCTCTATCACCTTCCTCTCGATATCTTCTCCTCCTCTTCTTCAAGCCTCTTTTGTTCTATATACTATCTTATTCTCACTTCATTCATGTTGTATTTATTTATCTTCAAGAAACAATTCATCTTTAGCTTCCAAATGGTCATCTCATGCACTTTCATTTCCATCTTTTCCCCTTTCATTTCTATCTATTCTTCTTGTGAAATGAGACGTTCCAACTTCCACTCTACATTGCACTCATTTTTCAGCATGTCCTTGAAAAACCTTCTACACATACGAACAAATTCCCTCTTAACCTTGAACATGCATGGTTTAATTAGCACAACCATTATTATGCCCATAGGTTCTTTCAACTTCTTATTATGAAGGAGAGATGTGTAATTCCTTACGTTCTCAGCATCGAGTTGACACATGGAACTTAGAAAAATACTAGTAACAAAAATAATATTTCAATGTTGACCATAAATAAAATATTTGAAATTTACACACACAGACACATAGATATAGATATAGATATGGGGGGGTTTTGGAGTGACTGGAACTGTAAAGGTTCTACACACATGAATTAGTCTACGACAATTGTGTTCCTCTTCCCAACAGAGGATTCTAACCAGTAGGGGACACCTGGAGTATGTAGAAACCCTAGTTCGTAAAACCTTGTGGAACACAATGGTGGATGACGTAGTAGATTACGGGGAGGATTTCCTTGCACAAGAAAATATATTATGTTATGATGTGGAATTTATCAACCTTTAGCCTATACACAAGTATTTTGATGCAAAAATTTGTGCAACAGGAATCCTACCTGCAAAAGATTGAAATGCATTATACTATTTCTAGTACTATATTATCTAGCTAGTAGGTGGGACCCCTTAGAGAACAACATTAAGTTGATTTCTCTCCTTGTTTTATTTTAGAAAGAAATGTGACTTGCAAACAATTGGTTAAATTAAAATACAATTTGGTATTTTATCCTTTACATATGCATGAATGGTTTCTTCGTCAACGATTTACGAGACTCCTTATCCTCATGTTGCATTAAACACATTGTCACCATGATTGGAAGAAACAAAAAGAAAGTGATAGGCCTTTCACACCAGAATTATGAAACTTAGAGTTAAATTCATTTATGTTATGGGTATCATACTTCGCGTTGCTCGATTGGACATAAGATAATGTGGATGATACATAAGAAGTGATCATTTTAAATAATTATGAGTGTGGCATATTTATTTAATATAGTTATGGGCTCAACGCATAGTACCAAGGCTCAATTTGGAATCCGAGATGGAAAGTAAGATCTTTCCACCATGTAAGTGTTGCTTGGTTGTTGAGAAAAGTTGGTGAATATTGATAAATGTTGAGGCGATGTGAGAGTTAATGCACTCTCGTTGGTTTTCCCTCCTAAGGATACCACCTTTAATATTTTGTCTAAGTATATGGTGGTTGTATAACAATATTGGGCCTATCTCTCATGGTTATTTAGGTTACTTCAATAGGTATGGGAATTTTTCACTTCTCTGGCATCAATGGATTGCTTTGTTCTGATAAATTTTGAAAATTGGCTCAATGTTGTTTGCATGCAGTGTGTTTGTTATGAGAATGAGTCTCTGTTGGATTTTGAAATGTTGTGGATGGAAAATTGTGTTTTTAAAGTTGATACAAATAAATAGGGTCACTAGGGAGAAATATCGACCTGGTTTTTTCATTTTTATAGTTGAGTTTAAAAGGAATACGAGATTTTGAATAAGGAAAGAGTTTCATTATAGTTGTTTTCAATTGGGTATTCATGGATATGGCTTGTTGTAGGCACTGTGGGTTCTTTGTTATGACTGTGGATTATATCCTTAAAAAAAATCAAATATAAATTTGCAGCATGTTGCCAACCTTCTATTTTTGACTATGTATCTTTTCTAGAATAAATGAGATTTATTTTTAAAAAGACTCACTGTAATACAAGTTTAGTTTGTTGTTGGAGCATATGGGTGTGTTCCAGATACTTTATCTCATTG
>JASDQU011025737.1:2119-17821 GCA_032191745.1 Picea mariana
AATGTTATGCTGCCTATATTGTTTTAAGGACTCCATCCTTGACAAGAGCACATTGGCACCATTACATTGGGCAATCCATCTCACCATTGAGTGGATTTGCAAAGAGTTCTTTCATCACCATTTTCCATTTTTCTTGTTGTAAGAAGAGCTACTAGTGAGGGTCCAAGAGCCTTCCTTTGGAGGAAGAAGGGACTCATAGTCCCCTTTCTTCTTGGTGCTTTGTTTTCATCAATAGATCAGCCTCAAAACATTGGTGACATGGGTCTTTTTGTTCTTGTTATCTCTATGTCCTTATGTTCATGATTTTAATTTTTATTGTATCTATTAGTTTAATTCTTAATCATAGTTTTGTTTTTTCTTTCTCTAACTCTTTCCTCTACAACTGTCCTGCTCAGCAGACCCAACTGAACTTGCAAGCACCTCTTATTTTCTCACCAAGGTGACGAAAGAGGCACAACACACAAGATGAAATTCGACCCATAACTACTTGGATATGTTTCCTCAATGGTCTCACAATTTCATCTGTATCATTCTATAAAAAAATTTATTGCGAAAATGGTGAGATGACCTGTAAATAACATACCTTAAAAAGCATCATCAAAAGAATTTATCCTCCCTTGAATTTCAACCTTCTTTACTTCACCTTCCCTCTGAAATTCGGCTTAGACATCCTTTGGTTACATCGGTCACCTGTAGATATTCAATATGCTCAAGTGTGATTGAAATGAGAGAGTCTCGCCTCTTATTTATAATCTCCAAGTAGCTTCCTTAGAAGCATCTTCTAGGCCACTTTGTCCACATAGTCACCTATGTCCAACTTTGCCCAATTTGCCACTTGTCCATGTATCCAATAGCCACTTGACCACTTAACCCATTTTTCTCATTTTAGGGTTAGCCTTCTTATAACCAATTTCCATAATTAGAAAGTTCTCCATTTACTTTATTATTTAAATAATCCTCTTTGATTTTGTCACTTCACTTTATTATTTAAATAATCCTCTTTTACTTTGTCACTTCACTTTATTATTTAAATAATCCTCTTTGACTTTGTCTCTTCACTTTATTATTTAAATAATTTCTTCTTTGTAATCACTTTGACTTCTTTGACCTTTTGGGGCTTCAAGCCAATCATATGAGGGTCCTTTAACTTTGTAAGGCCATAACTCTCAAACTGTGAGGAGTTATGTGACGTTCCACATACCACTGAAAATGGCATGACATGTACTATCCATATATAATAGTCTTACCTACAAATATATCAAAACTCATACCATTATACATCAAACAAACTTGGGTCCATTACCCAAACCTTTGTGCTATCGAAATTCGCTACCGAACTTTCTTCAAGGGTTGACATCAATCACAACCAACCCAATTAATCAACAATATCCCCCTTTGGCATTGATGGAAAAAATATGATGCAATACTAAAATCATATCACTCATGCTCCCTCTGGAACCATGCCTGCATCTATGTGACCAATGCTCCCCCTGGAACCATGCCTCTGTCCTCTGCATCCGTTAAATCTCTCCCCCTTTGTCATTAATGGCAAAGGTATCTTTCCATTCAGAGCTGCTCCCCCTAACTGACTCGTCTACTCTCCCAACTTGAACCGTCCTCTTTATGGTGCTTCCTTGTGTACATCTAAGACATATAAGATAAGCATTTAAAAGGATTCATTTTGGAGTAGAAATAACTCTGAGTCTCTGGCGAAGATACTCAAAGGCTTCCCGTGGAAGTGGTTTTTTAAAGATATCTGCCACTTGTTATTTTGTGCCCACACATTCAAATCTGATGTTATTTTCTGCAACCTGTTCCTGTAGAAAGTGATACTTGATTGGAATGTGCTTCGTCTTAGAGTGCATCACCGTGTTCTTTGAGATACCGATGGAACTTGTATTATCAAAATAGATTAGAATGGGCTCATCATACTCAACCTATATATCTGTCAGAGTTTGTTTCATTCATAGAACCTGTGTACAACATGATGTTTTTGCAATATACTTTGCCTCGGCTATAGATAAAGATACTAATGGTTGTTTCTTTTTTAGCCATGATACTAAACATTCACCCAAGTAGAACATTGCTCCACTGGTGCTTCGTCGATCATCAATGAAACCTTCCCAATCTGCATCTGTGTAGAAAATAAGTGATAGATCATTTCCTTTTGGATACCATAATCCAAAATCTTTTGTTCCTTTGAGATATCTGAAAATCCTCTTCACTGCTAATACATGTGATTCCTTTGGTGTTTCTTCAAATCATGCCACCTTTCCAACTGCTTGCATTACATATGGTTTGGATGGTGTCACATATAGTAGGCTACCAATCATTGACCTGTATTGCCTATGATCTGTAGACTTTGAATCATCATCTTTGCTCAACTTGCAACTGGTTTGTAATCTTCCATTCCAAACCTCTTTAGAATTTCTCTGATATAATTGGTTTGAGAAATAAAAATTACTTGGTATCTCTAACGTATCTGAAGACCCAGAAAGAAGGATAGTTCTCCAAGTAATGACATTTCAAATTCATTCTGCATGTCCTTTGCAAATTTCTGGCTTAACCTATCATAAGTACTTCCAAAAATAATATCATCAACATAAACTTTAATTGATAAAATACTATCTTGAGTTACCTTGATGTAGAAGTTGATGTCTGCACTTCATTTTCTGAACCCTACCTGCTATAGATATTTATCTAGTCTAGAGTACCATGCTCTAGGATCCTGTTTTAGACCATACAAGGCCTTCTTTATTTTACACACATAATCTGCATTCTTTGACAACTGAAATCCTTCTGGTTGTTTAATGTAGACTTATTCTTCAAGTTCCCCATTCAGAAAAACTGATTTTATGTCTATTTGATACACTTTAATATTTTTGGAGCATGCATAAGTTAAAAGTAATCGGATTGCTTCCATTCTGGAAACTGGGGAAAATGTCTCTTCAAAGTTGATTCCTTCAACCTGTGCATATCCTTTACATACAAATCTATCTTTGTTTCTTGTAACTTGTCCATCTTCATTCAATTTATTCTTGTATACCCACTTTGTGTCGATCACATTCTTATCCTTTGCTCTTGGAACCAATTCCCAAGTGTCAGTTTTCTCTATTTGATCCAATTCTTTATCCATTGCCTTATTCCAAAATTCATCCTTGTTGGCCTCTTCAAAACAGGTTGGTTCAATCGTAGATGAGAGTGCTAGGTGCGTTTGTTCTGGTGAACAAATTCTTCTTCTAGTCTCAACTTCTTCATCTTTGTTTCTGATAATCTGATCCAAAGGATGATTCTTCTGTACTCATCTTCTAGGTGTCTTTGGAGGCACTTGTTGAAATTTCTCTTCTTCTTCTGTCAGATCCTCTTCATCTTCCCCTTCTACTTCTTTTTAATCTTTTGTTTCTTCTTCGTAAAGTTGTTTCATTAATTCATTTTCTTCTTCCTTTAATTCTTATCTACCTGTTTCATCAATTGTTACGTTGATGCTTTCCACAAATTTGTTCAATCTCAGGTTGTAACACTTGTATTCTTTCGTTGTACTTGAGTAACCAACAAGTACTCCTTTGTCCACATGAGAGTCAAACTTTCCCATTCTGCCATATTCTCTTTTGATGTAGTTTTTGCTTCTAAAAAATATGAAGTGCTTCACATTTGCTGGTCTTCCTTTCCATAGCTCATAGGGAGTTTTGTCAGTGTTGTTTCTGAGCATTACTATGTTTTGAATATGAACTGTTGTATGCACTCCCTGTGTCCAAAATATTTTCAACAACTCCATTATGTCGAGGTGTCCTAGCAATGCATAATTTCCATTTTATTCCATTCCTGCTATAGTAGTCCATAAATTCCTTTGAAGTGAACTCTCCTCCATTATCAAATCTCAAGAAATTGATTTTTGAATCCATTTCATTTTCAACCATTTCCTTGTAAACCTTGAAGTTTTCAAAGCTTTTGACTTATTCCTGAGAAAGCAAACTGCAGTCATTCTTGTATAATTATCAACTAATAACATAAAGTATTTCTCACCTTTTAAAACCTTTGTTGTAGTTGGTCCAACTAGATCAGTATGGACAATTTCTAGTGGTCTTGTCGTTGAATATTCTTTTGATTTAAACATGGTCTTTGTTTGCTTTCCTTGTTGACAATGCTTGCATAAAGTGTTGGTTGGTTTCATGATCTGGGGCATTTCTCTAACTGCTTCCCTTTTGTTGACTTTGAAAAGGTTATCAAAATGTATGTGACCCATTATTTTGTGCCATGGCCAACTTTCATCTTCCTTTCCTAGGAAACACTTTTCATTTCCAATTTCACTTAATACATATATGTTGCTTGAAGTTCTCGCAGTTGTTGCAATCAATTTTCCTAAACCTTCTCTTCGTATCTCACACTTTTGTGAATCGAAAGTAACTTTATGACCTTGGTAACACATTTGACTCTCACTTAGAAGATTATGTTTCATATCTTCTACTAGTAGAACATTTTCTGCCTTGGCATTCTTGTTCCCAATTCTGACTGTGCCTTTTCCAATGATTTTAGCTGAATCATCATTTTCGAAGGAGACTGATCCATCTGTTTCCTTTCTTAATGTAAGAAACCTGTCTCTATCACCTATCATGTGTTTTGAACAACCATTGTCAACATACCAACCACGTTTCTTCTACTTAGCTTGTAGAGTGAGTGTGCATTCTTCATTGCTATATTGATTCTTCTTTCTTATCCATGTCCTTTTCTGAGGTTCCTATCTGTGATTGTTGTTGTTCTGTTGTGGTTCTGTAGGAGGGACTGCCATTCTGCAATCTTTGGCCATGTGTCCAAAGTTGTTACATTTGTAGCATTCTAGTTCAATGCTCAAAGATTCAAACTTGTTGTAACTTCTTTTCTGCGTTTCACTAGGCCTTCTTGGATAACCCTTTTGTGTATGACTTTCAAAGTTGTTTATGTTCCTATTGTTAGCTCTGCAATTCACAACTTTATGTCCAAAATTATTACATAAATAACATAAAACAAAAAAGATATTTTGATACCTTGGAGTTGAAGATATTCTGAAAGGAGGTACTCTTATGAATCCTTCTTCTTCCTAAGGCCTATCTGTTTC
This sequence comes from Picea mariana, assembly GCA_032191745.1. Taxonomy (NCBI): domain Eukaryota; kingdom Viridiplantae; phylum Streptophyta; class Pinopsida; order Pinales; family Pinaceae; genus Picea; species Picea mariana. The sequence goes on from JASDQU011025737.1 coordinate 7,212, forward strand.
TCACGATCATTGATTCTGAAATCTGAATCTTCTCGGTGGAGGAGTGTCTCTGTAATTTTCTTTGTAGACCTTCATATCCCCTTTGATTGTTTCTACATATCTTTTTGGATATGTTTCTTGTTCTGTTGTTTTGGAGCTTGATCCATTTTATATCTGATTGTATCCAAGTCCAGACTTGTCATGATGAGGTTTTTGACTGTTGATAATGTCATTCAAAACGTTTGAGTTGTTCTGCATATTTTTCTTTTGAAGATCCTTTCTTAATGTGACAATTTTTTCTTCCAAATTTCCAATGATCCTGTATCTTCCTTCTAGCTGTTCTTTGAGTGATTCTTCAATTCTTTTATCTTCTTCAATTTGAACCCTCAAATTTGTGATCATTTGTTCTAGTTCCGAGTGACTTCTTTATTGTCTAGTTCCACTTGTAGTTTCTTGTTTTTCTTCTTTTCTCTTCTGATAACTTCTATGGCACACAACAATTCTTCTTGGTAGTCAACTTCTGCCTCTTCATATTCTTCTTCGGCCTCGTCATATTCTTCTTCAACCTCTTCATATTCTTCTTCCAAGTCTTCTTTATCAGAGTCTTCTACTGCCATCAATAGAACTCTTTCTGTCTCACTGTCACTGACTTCATCTTCATCTGATGATGAGATGTCTTCTTTGGTGCATAAGCTTTTCTTGAAAACGTTTTTTGGCCCTCGACCAAGTTTTGGAGAACCTTGGTCGTGTTTGACCATTTTTGGGACTTCGACAGGCTAGTCGAAGACGAAGCAGAGATCGCAGTATCTTGCCCCATTTTGTGGGATTTTTGGGTTTAGGGTTTATGTAACAGGTATGGGATGTCGGCCCATGGGTTTACCCGTGTTTAGGCCCCTTTTGTAATGTATAAATAAATATGTAGGCGATGTAAGAAGAGGCCAGTGAGCTAAGTGCAAGTGATGTAAGTAGTTAGATCTATGTGATTGAGTTGGCTCTATGCATATTGTGTGTTGAGAACTTGTAGATCTAAGTGCAAGTGATTGTAAGAAGGCTCTGTGCTATGCCATGCTTAGGGAAGGAGGATCTGGCGAGGTACACAAAGATCTCCTATCCTATGCAAAGTTGGTTTTGTGGCTTCTTGCATGTAAGAGGATTGAAATAAGATAATAAAGAAGACGAAGAGTTGGTGGACGTAGCCCCATGCTGGGGGTGAACCACGTATATCCTGTGTTATGTGTTTTGTGCTATATTGTTCTTATATTTGCTTAGTGTTGTAATATTTATGTATGTTAGATTCATTTGATGTAGTAGCTCAGTTCTTAATATCACAGATGAATGCTAGATCTGATCTATTTCTATGTGCTAAGTGCTTGGATGTGTTAGATCTTGTTGAATATTGCATTGTTATGTAATTAGGGTTTTACCTGTGATGTGAATAAAGAGTTAAAGAATAATGAATGTTAACTGCTAAGTTCTCTGTTAAGCATTGTGATCATAGATCTATGTCCCAGCTAGGTTGTAGACACTTGAGTCCTACAACCCCCCTACCTCTACCTCAGGTGAGACTTCATATGCTTCGCAGGTGTTGCCGAAAGGGTTAGGAGTTAGGGTTTTGTTGGTGTGTTGAACCTTGGGTCTGCCCCTATGCCAACAAATGGTTCTGTTGCCGATACCTGAAACTGTGATTGCTGGGAACTGAAGAAAAGAGAAAGCTTTGTGGGTAGATCTATTGCTATAGTGCGCAGTACTCTACTTGACTTGTGAAGCTCTGTGCTAAGAAGAAAAGTTTGATCTGAAGAAAAGAGGTAAGATCTTAAATCTTTGTGCTCTGATAAAGGTAAGATAAGTGAAACTTTTTATTTCGAAAGAATGGATCTAGGTATGTTTGATAGATTTCGTCCTAGCCTGAAAACTAGGGAACAACTTGAAGAAATAAGATATGATATGAATAGATCTGATAGAAATAGTGAAAGATATGTTATTCCTATGCATAGAAAGAATTTTTGGACTGACAAGTGGATGCAAGATCCTAGAAAGAATTTTTTGCAGATCCATCACTGTGATCCTAGTGCGCACTACGGGAAAGGTTGGGGATCGTTTAAAAGAAAGAGAGGATTACCTCTTTGTTATAGTCGTAGAAGACTAGGACATCTTGCTAAAGAATTCCCTGGTAGAGGTTCTATTTGCCTTTGTTGTAAAGCTACTAGACATGAAGTTTTGGATTGCCCTAGAATGATTGCTAAAGTTGAGAAGATGAACATGAGACAAGAAAACCAAGAGGAAGGTCAAGAGACTAAGAATATGCTAAAGAACCAAAAAGAATCAGAGGCTATATTATTGCAGATGAAAGAAACATTGAACGATCACAAAGACACCAGTTTATCAGAGATCTTAAAAGAGAAAGAGTGCATAGAAACAAAAATAGGATACTTCAACATAGACTGTGTATTGGATGCAGAAACACAAGTGAACATTATGATAAAAAGTACTTGGGAAATCTTAGCAAAACCTGCTATGATTCCTTCATTGGGAGGAATAGGATTGTTTAAAGGAAAGATGATAACCCTATGTGGAAGACTTGCCCATGTACCTATGGTTGATCATGGAGCATCGACATAAGAAGAATTTGAGGTCATTAAGTTTGTTGAGAACAATGCTTCTTTTTCACTTTTGTTAGGAAAGACTTGGATTGAGAGAGATTAGATTCGAAGGAAAGAAGAAGAGGAAGATATAGAACAGAAAAAGCAAGAATTAAGGGATTTCATGGCTAGGAAAATAGCGATACTAATACAAGAACAAGAGAACAAGTCGATGCAACTTAGGGCCAGAGACCTAGCTGTCGAAGTTGAAAGAATGCAAGAAGGCTTAAAAATCCTATCAATGCAGGAGAGTAGAACACCTAATCCAGAAACAATAAGAGAGGAAGTATTACCCTCAAACCTTGTGAAAGACCCTCAACAGTGCGAAGTTACTATGCCAAGAGGAGATAAGAACAATAATGGAAAGAGGAAGCCAGAGACGTAGATCACAGGGAAGAAAGCAAGAAATCTTAGTAAGAAGAAAGCAAAGATAGAAAAATTGCAAGAGGTTCCAGAGAGGACTTCGCAAAAGGAAGGTTTGTAGAACTTGAACCTCGCCGGAATAGAAGAACAATGTAGATTGGCACTTCGTCATGATGAAGCAATATGACCATTGGAGGCATCCCGATTGTTAGAACAACGCTCCAGAACGGCTAGAAATGTAGTTATTGCCGGGACGTTTGCCATTGGACCATTGGGACTGCACCATAATGAATGGAATTGCATTGATTGAGGTGTTCTTACCCATTGGAGGAGTCTGTTACGATGTTATCTATTTGACCCATCAAATGTCTTATCGTGGACACTTTTTCCAATTGTGATTATTCGAGCCCATAAAGAACTAATCGCTTTCATGCAGTGCTTATTGAGACCTCGCCATCCGTTCTGATACCTTGATTGTTTGTTCACCAACCCGAGATATCTGATCTCAAGCTTGTATGTCAGGCGACCTTAGCGCAGTAGAGAATTCCATCAAAGAAATCCTCATAGAACTCACAGATGAGAAGGTCATGTCTGCAGGAGCACATGCCTCATCGACGAGAGGAGTGCAAGCATCCCCATTAACTGGACGTCAATCTGGGCCATCCCTAACTGCAACAGAGAAGAGAAACAAGCATTGTGATGACTTGGAAAACATGAAGCTCATCCCATGGGTCCTGCCCGACTATATCCCGCCTCTGGCTGGCGCGGTTAGTCGTGACAGCGTCCCGAGGGACTTCGACTATACACTGATGTAATATACCAGATATAAAAAGTATGTAGTACAGAAATAAAATGATATAAATGATAGAATAACAGTAATATAACCAACATAATCTCCATAATAACAGATAATGATATAAGAACAACAACATAAATAACACTTTGATTCAAAAAGAAATGTTCATGGGCCTCTTCGAGGGGGAAACCTCTAGTCGAGCAACGCTCTATTAAAATAATATCCAAGATAGGGTTCTCATACCCTCGAATCCTATTTATACTAAATATGTCTCTCAAAAGAAGCATCTAGAGGAAGATCCTTCTAGAAGCAGAAGCTTCTATTAGGTCTTCTTACATCCACCTTATTCTATTTTATTGAAAGGCCTTATTAATATTGACCTTTATTACATCTGAATATATTATTCTACCTATGTGTGGGTTAGAACCTTAACATGTCCTCCCCCTTAAAAACAACCTTGTCCTCAAGGCTTGAGATGTGGAAATTGTTGCAGAATGGTAGCTGGTTCCCAAGTGGCATCTGCTGGAGTTGTATCTTTCCACTGGACTAGCACTTCCTTGATGGTTCTCTAATGCAGGCGACGCTCACGCTAGTCCAAAACTGCTTCTGGTCGTAGCCAAATGGATCCTTCTTCAGCTAACTTGGGTAGGTTGGTTTGAATTTGGCACCTAGTTCCAATCACCTTCTTTAAGCATGAAACGTGACAAACAGGATGTAGCTTCGAATGACTGGGCAGAGCTAACTGATAGGCTACTTGTCCCACACGCTTGAGAAATGTATAAGGACCATAAAATTTGGGCGCTAGCTTCTGACAATGCTCGGCCTTGAGGGAAGTTTGCTTGTATGGTTGTAGTCGTAGAAACACCTGATCCCCTTCTGCAAATTGACGTTTAGAGCGACCTTGATCTGCTTGTTGCTTCATGTGATTCTGTGCCATGACCAAGTTCTCTTTGAGGGTGCGGAGAATAGCCTCTCAAACTGTAAGTGTTTGGTCAACCGCCTGGACCTTCGAAGTACCCGGTAAGTATGAGAGAACTGAAGGTGGCTTCTATCCATATACTGCTTCAAAAGAAGTCATGCATGTAGCTGTATGGTAGGAAGTGTTGTACCACCATTCAGCTAGGGGTAACCATTGAGATGACTGATTTTTCTTTTAAGAGGCAAAACACCTCAGATATGTTTTCAAACACTTGTTGACAACTTCCGTTTGGCCATCAGTTTGGGGATGATAAGCTATGCTGAGATGCAGTTGGGTGCCCTATAGCTTGAACAGTTCTTGCCAAAAATTTCTTGTGAAAGTTGGGTCACGATAAAAAACAATAGAGTGTGGCATGCCATGAAGATTGAAGATCTGGTCCACGAAAATTTGAGCCACTGTGGATGCTGTAAACGGGTGTTGAAGAGCGCAAAAATGAGTATACTTGGAAAGGCGATCAACAACCACCATTATGACTAATTTATTTCCCGATTTGGGTAAGCCGGTAATAAAGTCCATAGAGATATCCTTCCAAATATTAGGTGGGATTGGAAGCGGTTGTAGTGTGCCCGGAGATTTGACTGTTTCTCCCTTGTTTCGTTGACACACATCACATTCAATGAAAAAATTATGGATGTCCTATTTCATACCATCCCAGAAAAAAGAATGTTTGACCCTGTCATAGGTTTTGGTGAACCCTAAGTGCCCCGCTATGGGTGTAGCATGAAACTCAGAAAGTACCGTGGATTTAAGCTTTGATTGTTTACTTAAATACAGACGACCTTTGTATCGAAGCTCATCATGGAGCCAAGAGTACCCTGAGGGATCTGGAGCATTGGACTGCAATTGCTGGATCAGATGCGAACTTTTGGGATCTTGTAGCCATTCCTAGCGAACTGCTTGGAGCCAATCTGGTATAATGAAGGAAAGAGAAAAAAGGGATCCTTCATCTTCATATTTTTGCGAAAGTGCATCTACCACCACATTGGCTTTGCCTTTCTTGTAAATGATCTCATAATCATATCCAAAGAGATTAGTCGCCCATTTTTGTTGCTCCAGGGAGGAAATGCGTTGTTCTAGAAAATACTTGAGGCTTTGATGGTCTGTCTTAATTTGGAAACGTTTGCCCAATACATAAGGGCGCCACAGATCAACGACATGCAGAATAGCCAACATTTCCTTTTCATATATGGATTTTCCTAGATTCCTTTCAGATAGTTGCTTGCTGGTAAAGGCCAGAGGTCGACCCTCTTGCATAAGGACAACACCAATTCCTTTCCCTGAGGCATCACATTCCAACACAAAGGTCTTTGTGAAATCAGGAAGGGCCAGAACTGGAGTAGTGCACAGGGCCATCTTCAAGGTTTGAAAATCTTGAGCCACAGCTGTAGTCCAGGTGAAAGACTTCTTTTTTAGGAGAGCAGTGAGAGGTACTGCAATCTTTCCATAATTCTTAACAAACTTGCGATAATAACCTATTAAGCCCAGAAATCTACGCAAGCTTTTGAGAGTCTTTGGGTGCAGCCAGTCTTGCATAGCTTCAATCTTTTTTGGATCCACCCTGACACCATCCTTGCCAACCAGATGACCCAAGTATTCTACTTCTAAGGCACCAAAATAACATTTAGACTGTTTCAGGAAAAGTTGGTGCTGAGAGAGTAAATGGAGAACTCGATCCACATGAGTATGGTGGTCTGTCCAAGTTTTTCTATAGATGAGGATATCATCAAATAAAAATAAGACAAAATGATGGAGAAAAGGACGGAAGACATGATTCATGAGGCTTTGGAAGGTGGAGGGGGCATTACACAAGCCAAAGGGCATGACCAAAAACTCATAGTGGCCCTCATGAGTTCTAAAGACAGTCTTGGGAATGTCTTCCTCTTTCATACGTATCTAGTGGTAGCCCGAGCGAAGATCAAGTTTAGTTAAGAATTGGGCACCACTCAATTCATCCAGAAGGTCATCAATGACAGGAATGGGAAATTTTTCTTTACTGGTCAGTTTGTTGAGGGCACGAAAGTCAGGACACATTCACCAAGAACCTTCTTTCTTTAGGACCATGACTACAGGAGAAGAGTAGGGGCTCATACTAGGGTGGATAATGCTTGCATTAAGGAGTTCTTGGACCATTTTTTCAATTTCATTTTTTTGTGAAAAGTGGTGGCGATACAGACGGATATTGGGAGGAAGGCTTCTGGGTACAAGGGGAATGGAATGATCATGAACACCACGAGAAGGAGGGAGTCCTTGGGGAGTGGAAAATACCATTTGATGTTTATAAAGGAGGGCTTGGAGGTCTTGCGGGACCAAGGGTGTCTATGCTGCTTGTATGGCATGGAGTTGGGAAATAACACCAGAATGACCTTTTTTGAGAAGCTTTTCCATGTGATGGGAACTAGTGATCTCAGGTGAACCTGTGGTGATGCCTTGGAATTTATATTGGTGGCCCTCCTGGTCGAATTGCATGGTTAATTCCTTAAAATCCATGAGAATGGGACCCAAAGTACTTAGCCAATCTGCACCCAACATAATGTCACAACCAACCATGTCGATAGCAAACATATGGGATTTTAGGTGGTAGTCACTGATTTGGAGACGCACATTTTCACAGCGCCATCCACATTTCATGGAACCACCATTGGCACTCATGATTTGGAAATTGTTGACGACATGGATGTAGCAATGAGTTTCTTAGGCAATGCGGCGATGAATAAAATTATGGGTGCTTCCACTATCAACCAGAATGATGACCTTTCGATGCTTGATGTAACCGATTAACTTGAGGGTTTGGGGAGCGGAGAAGCCAGTGAGAGTATTGAGGGAAATGACCATTTCTACTTCTGAAGGGTCTGAGGGAGGGGTTATGTCAGTGGTTTCAGGTGACTCAGACACAAGGGGAGTTTCAACATCCTCTTCTGAAGTATCCTCGGAGATGGCCATAAAAATATTTTGTTCCTTACATTTATGGCCCGAGAAATATTTGTCATCAAAGTTATAACAAAGGCCTTTGAGTTGGTGTTCAGCCATTTCATCCCTGGTCAATTTTTGGATCTTTAGTGTGGCGGAGGGAGTAGTGGGATTTACGGGTTTAGGGCGAGGGATGAAAAAGGGTTTTCGGTTTTGAGAAGATACAACCTGTTGTGCTTCTTTAGCTATTTTAGTAGCCTCCACCCAACTCGGAGGTCAAGCYATGAGGACATGGGCCCAAATATCCTCCTTGAGGCCACTGATAAAACACTCTCAAAAAAAGGCATTGGTCATGCCCTCTGTTTGAAAAGCCAGGCGTTCAAAGGCAACTATAAAGTATTCTACTATTCCTAATTGTTTTAACTTTGTCAAACGGCCCAAATGGTTGGTGTTAGTGTCAAAGAATTCATAAAGCTCAGCCAAAAAGTGTGTCCAAGCAATATACCCTTGACGGGAAGTTTTTTTCCATTGCCACCGTTGCCAACGTTCTTGATCTAGATGGAGAACACCATACCAGAGTTTGGCCAAGTCATCTGTAATGTCGTATAAAGATAAATAATGTTCCATTTGGGTCACCCAACCAGTGGGGTCCGAGCCATCAAATTTGGTCACATCCACCTGCGGAAGGCGTAGGTCACGTTGAAAGTGATGGTGTTGAAAGTTATGGGAATGAGAGAAATTTTCACCTTCAATATGGGGAGTTGAGTCAGGGGAAGGGTTATCTATAGGGATATTCAGTTTGGTGTAGAGTGATGAAAAGATAGATTCAATCTGGGTGGTCAGTTCTTGTTTGACTTCCTCCATTGAGGATTGCATGGTTGTATTGATGGTTTCAAAATTGGCACTGAGTTGTTTCACTTCTTGTTGGGTCGCAGTGAGACTAGATTGCAAGGTATTGAAGCGAGCTTCCAATTCTTGGCTATGGGTATGGGCCATGAGGATGAGGGAACTGAAAAGGGGCGAGTGGGGTTAGAAATTTTTGCTAAAAAATGATATGTATGAAGGTGATACGGGAGAAGAGGTGAATCCAATGGAATAGGTCTCAAATAATGGTGAAAACATTTCCAGACATTTTTTTTTTTTTTTTTACACCTGCAGAGTTATACTCCGGTCTGAAGATTACTGTAGAGATGAAATCCCCAAATTCTTAACCAGGAAGAAAAGTGTAGTGATTTGGCAACCCGAACACAGTTGCACAGCAATAGATCTTGTCTGTTTTAATTTGTTTATGTTTCTGTTCCCCAAGGGTTAGGTATTCAAGGGTTCTACAGACAAGGGTTTGCCCTATGCTATAGCTCTTTGATATACATGTGGGGTCAAACAATAGTACTCGGCCCAATATCTCAGGGAACTAGCTAAGGAGGATAGACCGTACCCTTATCCGCACTACCCGAATACCCAAGTACTAGAGAGTATCTTCCCGAGTGTTGTTCTCGGTGGCACTATAGCAGTCCGGAGGCCAATCGGTTTATCTAAAGAGGGCTTCAGGAAATCTAGGCCGATCCATACACAGGTGCTATCTGATGCGCTACCACTCGAAGGGGTACCAATAGGGGTTACAAGGGTGGCCAACAAATGTGCGCTTAAGAACCACTTGTATTTTCTGCGTGTATGAATCCCTCAACCATGGGTTTATGCACGCAACGACAGATCTCTGTGGCTTAAAGATGCTGGAATATGTCTCTACCCTGAAAAAAAATTACCCACAATTTATGCCAAGGAAAGTGCTCTGATACCACTTGTAATATACCAAATATAAAAAGTATGCAGTACAGAAATAAAATACTAGAAATGGCAGAATAACAGTAATATAACCAACATAGTCTCCACAATAACATAGAATGATATAAGAACAACAACAAAAATAGCACTTTGATTTAGAAAGCAATGTTCACGGGCCTCTTCAAGGGGGCAACCTCTAGTCGAGCAACACTCTATTACAATAATCTCCAAGCTAGGGTTCTCATACCCTCGACTCCTATTTATACTAAATATGTCTCTCAAAAGAAGCATCTAGAGGAAGATCCTTCTAGAAGCAGAAGTTTCTATTAGGTCTTCTTACATCCGCCTTATTCTATTTTATTGAAAGGCCTTATTAATATTGACCTTTATTACATCCGAATATATTATTCTACCTATGTGCGGGTTAGGACCCTAACAATTGATCACTGCGTACCTCCTGAAGGGGATACGAGTAGTTGGACCGCAGTTAGGACAGATTCTGACGCTGAACATCAGTGACTTCAACTTGGGAGACCGAAAAAACTATGGCATGCTCGCACCACACAAGTATTTGACCAAGACAATGGGAAAGAAGTTGAAGATAATCCCCCAGCCGTGGACCATGGACATCGCGAGGTCCACGATCCTCAATGTGATGAAGATACCACACTTTGGAAGAGATTAGGAGGTTAATGCATGCGTTAAATTCCTCCTGTCATGCTACCATGGCGGTTACCTGTGGTTGGATAGGTGCATCGCAGTTGATACAGTGGGAAAAACCCCCTATGGACTACACTATATTTCAACTTGCAGGCAGAGCTAACCATCTAAAGTCTCCTACTTTTAACAACTACCCCGACAATACCCGATATTCATGCATAAAACACAAAAATAAAAGGATCTGGTAACTCTACCTTAAACTCCACGTCTGATGTCGATCCTTTTGCGTTCGTTTGTTCCTCAACTGCAAATCTCCTCCCAAGGACAACCTGCATTCATAAACAAACAAAAAAAGAACTATGAACAAGCATCTTATATATGAATTAGTGGGTTAGATGTCATAATAAAATGTAAATCAAACATAAAGATTGAACACATCATATGATGGGACAACAAAAGTACTTCTTTTTATTAATCTCACAAAGTCACTTACAATGAGATCGGT
>JASDQU011025737.1:17841-30232 GCA_032191745.1 Picea mariana
TGCATTCATAAACAAACAAAAAAAGAACTATGAACAAGCATCTTATATATGAATTAGTGGGTTAGATGTCATAATAAAATGTAAATCAAACATAAAGATTGAACACATCATATGATGGGACAACAAAAGTACTTCTTTTTATTAATCTCACAAAGTCACTTACAATGAGATCGGTGGTTGCTCCTCGAACCTGGTCCGGGCTCCTCTTCACCAAGATCCAACTACTTCCACGTATCCTTCTCCTCTCACAATTCTCTCTAGGAAAATGGCATGTTCTTAGGAATGAGGAAAAAGGCAAGAATAAGGGAATTCTCACTCAAAACTCACGATGTGGCTGCAAATTCTTGGGGCAAGGGGGGAAAGTGAAATGGGTAGAGTTTCACCGTTCTTATGCTTAACCTTGGAATGAGACCCCAACACCTCCTTTTATATGAAAAAAAGGATGGTTATTCAGTTGGGTGATGGGCTATAGGCGGTGGAACAATTGGGAAACTATCCAATAGCCCGTAATCTCAACGAATTCCTTGCAACTTTTTAATTTTTGCAACTTTTGTGGGTATACGCGGGCTATAATGGTGCAGCTAGCGTATGTACATGGGAAGTAATGGTGTAGCTAGTGTACATACGTGGGCAGTAATGGTGAAGGGCGCATACATCTTCAAAAATATGTTTTTTAAGAAGAGTTGCTCAGTAATGGCTTAGCAAAAATAACAAGTAAGATGGCCTGATGCTAGGTATGCATGTATGGTTCAATTTAGGGTTATAACAATATTAGATTCAATGTTGATCCACCAGAGCACCGGATTAAGCATGCAAGTACCGGACATGTGATATTTTTACCCAGGGAAGGCTACAGATCGTGCTCTGGCACAACAAATAAAAGAAACCTATGGTGATGTGGAGAAAGGGAAGTGGGRATACAAGGTAGTCTCCGTCCAGAATGGCGCAGTGCACCTAGCTTTGCAGTTAATCATTGGTAAGCTCGTCAGGAAGAATAGACCAATGTAGGTCACAKGGTTTTTCGTCAACCTCGCAGGAAAATGCATTGAAGGGATGCAAATGAACTAGGCAAGCTACCTCGTCAACCAGTTGGAGCAATATTGTCGCGAAGCACAAGACCAGGGCTATGAGTTTCACTTCATCTATTTGTTGATTTGCATTGCCTTCATTKCTTGGGAGATGCCGGAAGGAGCGACCTTCCCTGAAATTGAGTCGTTCGAACCACTGAACGTGAAGTTCACTACGCTATGGTATTCGAGCGACATGGTGAAGCAATGCTAGTCCAATGCGGTGTTCCACACCTACTACTTGCACCTGAAGAGARACATTGGATCCTTCCCTCACATGATGCCGAATACACTGCATTGGTTCAGGCCATTCATGAAGTTTCGCATAGATAGGAATTTCATATATATCACTGCGTACAAGGATGAAACCAAGGAAGAACTCCAGTTGTACTACAAAATCATCGAGGAAGATATGGAGGAAATAACCAAAGAATGGCCTGCATAATTCCTAGTACCAGGCGAACATACATAACTCTCTGACCCTGACCTCATTGGAAGTCCCATAGTCACCTGCGAAGAATATGATGCACCTAACAACACCAGGAAGAAAAAGAAGGAATAGGTACAGGAACTGAACAATGCATCAAAGGAAACTACACCAGATTCACCTGAAGGAGGAGGAGGTGACAAAGTAGACAAAGAAGATGATGAATGAGAAGAATAAAAGTAGGAACAGGGTGAAGTAACACCGCCTCAAGATCCCCTTCTAGAAACCAAAACATCCAAGAAAAGAAAGGGTTCCCTGAAGAAACCTTCATCATGGAAGAAATCAAAAGCCAATAAACCTCCATTAGAGACTGTGCTCACAGTGGATAATATTGATCTCATCATCGTCGTTGTATCAGATACCTCAGAGGACATTTTTCAGCGAAGCGAAGCGAAACAGGAGACATGATCGAGGCATAGCTCAAAGGGGTACAATATACTCTTTATTCGAGCCACGCAGTGTCTACTGCGCCATTATCAACATGGGGCATAGAAGTAGGAGATGAGCCTACCCAGCTACGCAGATAAGAAGATTCGATAGAGGCTCACCTTCATCAAGTCCAGAAGGAAAAGGAATAGGCCACATAAGAATTGAAGAAATAAAAGGAGGAAGCCCTGGAGAAACCTCGGGTTGCGCAACAAGAAAAATATGACCTCCATGCAAAGTTTGCAAAGGATAGAGTGCACATCCAGAAGGAAAAAGAGCAGCTTCTCATGGAGCAGMTGGGAGTTAAAGAAKTAGTCACTAGAGCACTTCACTCTATGTCGAGYCTGGCATAGATGGAAGAGGAAATAACTGAGAGCCAAGTAGGGAAGCTCGCTAAAGCCATTCAACAACTCCAAGCAATAGTGGTAGAATTGGAATTGCAAGCTGTGCCAAGAACTCCACAGRAAGTGCGAGATCAGAGGGAAGAAAATTCCTGGAGCGCAGTCGAAAGAATCAAGGCATTGTCCTTAGAATGTAAGAAATTGAGTGCCCGAAGTGTGCAGACATATGAGCACCTGGAAAAGGACCCAAAACTAAGGACATTGGAGTCACAGCTCCAGGAGGCAAAGAAACAAGCAACAATAGTGCAAGCATAGTTAAAGCCACTGTCAGCAGTCAAGAGGATGAAAAGATCCCAGGAACAATGCATAGTTCAGCAACAGGTCCATGCCATCCAGAGTAAAGTCATTGAAGTGACCCAGAGGCTCCAGCCAGTATAGGATGAAGCCTGCACACTTTTTGAGGAGATTGAGGGACAAGGTGCACATCTAGAACAAGTGGTCACTATAGTGGAACAACGCTTGGAAGGACCTATCACCGATAAATTTATTCAGAAGTTCACCGAGCAGGAGGCTCTGGTGAAGCAGCAAGTCGAAGCAGAGTTGCCCAGATTAGAGTGAATCGAGATGAGTCACAGGTGAGTGTTGGGGGCCTGTTGGCCCTTGACCAAGTTTTGGAGAACCTTGGTTGTGTTTGACCATTTTTGGGTCTTCGACAGGCAGGTTGAAGACAAAGTGCCAGGCGAAGTAGAGATCGTGGGATCTCGCCCCCTTTTGCGGGATTTTTGGGTTTAGGGTTTATGTAACGAGTATGGTATGTCAGCCCATGGGTTTACCCATGTTTAGGCCCCTTTTGTAATGTATAAATAGATAGCTAAGCGATGTAAGAAGAGGCCAGTGAGATAAGTGAAAGTGATGTAAGTAGTTAGATCTATGTGATTGAGTTGGCTCTGTGCATATTGTGTGTTGAGAACTTGTAGATCTAAGTGCAAGTGATTGTAAGAAGGCTTTGTGTTGTGCCAAGCTCGGAGAAGGAGGATCTGGTGAGGTGCGTGCAGATCTCCTATCCTATGCGGAGTTGGTTTTGTGGCTCTGTGCATGTAAGAGGATTGAAAGAATATAATAAAGGAGACGAAGATTTGGTGGACATAGCCCCACGCTAAGGGTGAACCACGTATATCCTATGTTATGTGCTTTGTGCTATATTGTTCTTATATTTTCTTAGTGCTGTAATCTTTATGTATGTTAGATGCATTTGATGTAGTATCTCAATGCTTAATATCACGAAAGAATGCTAGATCTGATCTATTTCTATGTGCTAAGTGCTTGGATGTGTTAGATCTTGTTGAATACTGCGCTGTTATGTAATTAGGGTTTTACCTGTGATGTGAATAAAGGGTTGAAGACTAATGAATGTTAACTTCTAAGTGCTCTGTTAAACATTGTGATCATAGATCTGTGTCCCAGCTAGGTTGTAGGCACTTGAGTCCTACAACCCCCCCTGCCTCTACCTCGTGTGAGACTTCATCTGCTTCACAGGTGTTGCCGAAAGGGTCAAGAGTTAGGGTTTTGTTGGTGCGTTGTTGACGCGTTGAACCCTGGGTCTGCCCCTATGCCAAAAACTTTCTTTGTGGCTCTTTTGCCTTTATATGTTTGTTTTCTATTTGAGTAACCTTCATCATTTCTCTTTTTCTTATGAAGAAATTTTTTAGCAAAATGACCAATACCATCACAATTAAAACAAATCAAAGGAAGATTACCTCTATACCTTCCGTTGGTTCCCTTGTTCAATCTTCTGACAAAGTTGGTCTCTTCTTCATCATCTTCTAAGACGTCACTGCTGCCGCTATGTTCTTTTTATTTTTTCTTTCCCTTTTGCTTTGACCTTTTGGATGCTTTTAAGGCTGCTTCTTTTATATCTGAATTTTCTTGTTCAGTTCTCATTTCATATGCTATGAATATTCCATGTAGTTCATCCATGCTTATTGAGTTTAGATCTGCTCTTTCTTCTAGTGCTGATATCTTAGGGTGAATTATCATAGGAAGATATCTTAGTACATTTTGAACAATTACAGATTCTTTGATTTCTTGTCCCAATCCCAAGATTGCATTTAATGTTTCATCAACTCGTAAGAAGTAAGCTGCAATGTTCTCATCTTCCTTCATCTTTAGTTGTTCGAACTAACTTTTGTAAGTTTGAAGCTTTGCTGCTTTGACTTTTGAATCTCCTTCATAAATATTTCGAAGTTTGTCCCAAATCTCTTTAGCGGATTTACAATGTGCAACTTGTTGGACACACCGACTACACTAAGAGGGGGGGTGAATAGTGTAGGGCTCTTTTTCCCAAAACTTCCCCTTCACAAAACTCATTAGTTAGAAATCACCATTAACTCATTACTTATTGTTGTCATTTATAACCAGTTAAATGTGAACATATATCAACAACATACCATCAAAAAATCATCACCACAAGGAACCCAAAGAAGACAAGATGTATGTACAATTTTCTTTTTATTACAGACTACAATCCTTGGGTTTATCAACAACAACTGAATAGAGTACAACTCTACAAGAGCACTAGCTCTATAATGAAAGACTCATCTTACACCCTTAGCACCAACTGAGATGAGGCAACTATCCTCAACAGATATCAATCTATCAACATGTACGTGAACTGTCGGTAGTGCAACATGCATATGTATGTGCCCTAATAGTAGTACAACTCGCGTATGTACGCGGCCAGTCTGTACTACAGCCTATGTATCACATCTGAGTACTTAGGGTTTTCTCTTCAAGATCAACTTAGATCCTCTGCAACCTTCAATCACATTCTCTTATGTATTTCACTGTCCAATCTGACCCATAACCAATCATAACACATCCAAGCTCTCCAACAACTTGCTCATGCCTCTCAACCATACAATATGAATGCTACTCATCATGTATAAGAAATCAACATACTATAGCAATCATATCAGCACTGAATCATAAGAGCGTTTCTCACTCCATCAACCAACACAAGCCACATCATAACAACCATACCAATAATGCTTTAAGCATTCACCACACAAAAAGCAAGAGTATCCATCAAGACAACAATGCAACCATACCAGAGTTTCTATGGTAGATATGAGCCCATAGAATGCATATTTGGAACCTGCTTCAGTCTTCAAGAGCCTGACACCAGCTCACACACAAGTCTACATGAATTCATTCAATGTACGCACCCTTTCCTCATTCATCTCGCGTGTGTACGTGCCCTGACTCATTACATCCTGTATATACCTCAGAAACTAGGGTTTCTAAACTTTTGAGGCTTTCGCCATCATGTTCTATGACTTACCAAAACTTTGATGCGTCCATGAGATCCTCCAGACAATCTCTCTCTCATAATAGATCTTCAATACATGCTCAAGAGATACACACAAGAGATACAAGAGATGATTCTCACAAGAGACCCTTGCCTCTTATTTATACTCTCCAAGTATCTTTCTTAGAAGCATCTTCTAGGTCACTTAACCCACTTCTAGGTCACTTAACCCATTTCTAGGCCACTTAAACCATTTCTAGGTCACTTAACCCATTTTCTGTTGGAAAACTAAGAGGGGGGGGTGATTCAATTGTGTTGATTAAGGTTGGTTGTCATTGATGTCAACCCTTGAAGAAAGTCCCGCAGCACAAAGGTTTGGGTAATGGACCCAAGATTTTTTGATGTAAATATGACTCACTATTGTCTTGTCATGGTTGATAAGAAGCAAAGATGGATAAACTCCAAAGTAGTCCCCTTATGGTGAAAGCCCTCATGGGAAGACACTTTGCAGAGTAAGAGAACCCATGCTTAATTATGAAATAATGAGATGAAGGACAATGAATTTGTTAGGGAAACTATCATAGATGGATAGTGCTTGTCATGTCGTTTCCGGTGGTATGTGAAACCTCACATAACTCCTCACGGTTAGAGAGTTATGACCATATGAAGTTGGAGAACCCTCATGAGTCTTATAGAAGCCCCGAAGAGTCAAAGTGCTTTGCAAAAAGAAATTATTTTAAATGAAGAAGCCCTAAAATAAGGAAAGTGTAAGGCTACATGAAGATATAAAGAAGAGACAAAGTTCACTCATAAAAACACACTTGTACATATTGTATATCTATTTTCTTGTGTAAAGATTCTTGTAAATACTTGTGGATACATCTAAAGTGGTGAACATATGAGGTAGCACGAAGGGTTGACAGAGAAATTCTCAGATTCACAAAAAACCCTATTTTCCAAGGCATACGCGGGATGTCTGTGTATAGGGTGCGTATGTACGTGGGCTAGCTGTGTATAGGGTGAGTATGTACGTGGGATGGCTGTTTATAGGGTGATTAAATGTTGATAAAGCCATGAAACGTGAGAGGATGAAGGTGCAAAGGTTCTAGATTCTGAGATCAAGCTCTCAGGAAGGTCTAGAGTGCTCAAATACATCAGATCCATCCATTTGTTCAAAAGGTATGTCTTATTTCTATGAATAGTTGGATTTTGATGTATGCATGAGGAATGACAATGGAGCTTTGAGGATTCTCCCTAGAGAGACTAGTGGCTACATGGTATCTTCTATATAAGTTAGATCTACATAAATACACTACTGGTATATTTATCATTGATACTTCTTGTTGAGGCACATATTGTATTTCTTGGCATATGGCTAAGGGTTTTTATGGTACATGGTTGAGAGCTTGTATTTGTGTAGTAGTTGATGTATTGAGAGACTGATTATCAGAAAGGGATTGATGACTAAGATCTTGTGAGGGATATTATACTTGTTCATGATTACACATACCCATATGGCACATGACTAGAGAAAGACATACTTTCCTTGAGTAGAGGCTATGTATGAGGATGCATGCATAGGGTACAGTTATAGTCTGGATACAATGACAGGTTACAGATCTATGTGAAAGAAGTTACAGAGGGTCAGAAGTTTTCAAGTGAAAGGAAACCCTAGTTTAATAAGGCATACCTAGGCTGCATAATAGATAGGGCATGTACATACGTGGGCTGCATCACTACAGGTCGTGTATCTGTTGTATTTTTGTGGATACATGTTTAGTTCAGGTACAAATTGATTACATGGAATTTGTACAGATTGGATACAGGTCAGTAGTACAGGTTGATACAGTTGTACAACAGTATATCTCAAAGTGATAGGTTGACAGTGGTTCCATCATTCTACTTCTACTTTAGGGTGGCAGGACGAGGCAAGGACAAGTGGTTGTAGCCACCTTCTAGTTGTAGCCGGAGAACATAGGGGGTTGTAGCCTCCTTTTGGTTGTAGCCAGAGAATTGGGGAGTTGGAGCTTCCCTCGGGTTGTAGCCTAAGAAACTAGGGGGTTGGAGCCTCCTTCCAATTGCAGCTGGAAAATAAAGGAATTTGGTGCTTCCAATGAATTTAATTCTTCAAGACATATAAAAAAAAGCATTTCGTGGTTTTCTCCCGATTTGGGTTTCCACGTAAAACACTGGTGTACTGTGTATGTATGTGATTGTTTATTTCTTACTACTCATTATTGGATAATAATTCTACATTGATATAACATTTGAAGAAAAATGATTATAATTACGCTATTACTGATTCACCCCCCCTCTCAGTAATCCAACAATTGGTTTCAGAGCAGATTCCTTGATAAATTAGTTTAACCATTGAAAGGTAGATGATGGAGAATACCGACTTGTATAAAAATGGAATACCACAATTTGATGGAAAAAAATATGATTTTTGGAGCATAAGGATGAAGACATATATACAGGCACAGGGATTTCAAGTTTGGAAATCAATTGTAGATGGATACACAGCACCAACAGTTCCACCAACAAATGAAAAAGCAGTAAAACTCGGTGAGAATAATTCCAAAGCCACAAATGCACTTTTAAATGGTGTCAGTAATACGGTATTCACCAAAGTTGCACATTGTATACCCGCTAAAGAGATTTGGGACAAGCTTCAAAATATTTATGAAGGAGATACAAAAGTCAAAGCAACAAAGCTTCAAACTTACAGAGGTCAGTTCGAACAACTAAAAATCAAGGAAGATGAAGATATTGCAGCCTACTTCTTACGAGTCGATGAAACAGTGAATGCAATCATAATATTGGGAGAAGAAATCGAAGAATCAGTAATTGTTCAAAAGGTACTAAGATCTCTTCCTATGAGATTCAACCCTACGATATCAGCACTAGAAGAAAGATCGGATCTAGACTCAATAAGCATGGACGAACTGCATGGAATCTTCACAGCATATGAAATGAGAACTGAACAGGAAAATCCAGATGTAAAAGAAGCAAACTTCAAAGAATCCAAAAGATCAAAGAAAAAGAAAAAGGAACAAGAAGAATATAGCAGTAGCAGTGACATCTCGGAAGATGATGAAGAAGTGGCCAACTTTGTCAAAAGACTAAACAAGGGAACCAACAGTAGGTATAGAGGTAAGATTCCTTTAATTTGTTTTAATTGTGATGGTATTGGTCATTTTGCTAACAAATGTCCTCATAAGAAAAAGAGAAATGATGAAGGTTACTCAAAATGCAGACAAACATATAAAGGTAAAAGAACTACAAAGAAAGTTTTCAAGAAAATCTTTTGCACCAAAGAAGACATCTCATCATCAGATGAAGATGAAGTCAGTGATAGTGAAATAGGGAGAGTTCTATTCATGGCAGTAGAAGACTCTGATAAAGAAGACTCCAAAGAAGAATATGAAGAATCATATGAAGAAGAAATTTAAGAGGTAGAAGTTGACTTCCGAGAAGAATTAATGAGTGCCATAGAAGTTATCAGAAGAGAAAAGAAGAAAAAAAAGAAACTACAAGCAGAACTAGATAAGACAAAAGACACTCAAGAACTAGAACAAATGATCACAAAATTGAAGGTTCAAATAGAAGAAGATAAAAGAATTTAAGAATCACTCAAAGAATAGCTAGAAGAAAAGGGCAGGATCATTGGAAACCTAGAAGCAGAGATTGTCACACTAAGAAATGATACTCAAAAGACAAATATGCAGAATAGCTCAAAAGTTATGGATGACATTATCAGCAGTAAAAAATATGATCTTGACAAGTCTGGTCTTGGATACAATCAGATAGAAAAGGGATCAAGATCCAAAACAACAGAGCAAAAAAAAAATCCAAAAATCTATGCAGAAACAATCAAAGGGGATAAAAATATATACAAGGAAGATTACAAGGACACTCCTCCACCGAGAATATTCAAATTTCAAAATCAACAACAGATAGAAAGACCTCAAGAAGAAGAAGGATTCATAAGAGCACCTCCTTTTAGAAGATCTTCAACTACCAGGTATCAAACTATATTTTTTGGTTTATGTTATGCATGTAATAATTTTGGACATAAAGCTGTAAATTGTAGAGCTAGCAACAGGAACAATAACTATTTTTAGATCCATACACAAAGAGGTTATTCAAGAAGACCTAGTGAAACACAAAGAAGAAGTTACAACAGGTTTGAATCTTTGAGCACTGAAGTGGAATGTTAAAAATGTAACAATTTTGGACACATGGCCAAAAATTGCAGAATGACAGTCCCTCCTAAAGAACCTCAACAGAATCACAAACAAGAACCTTAGAAAACGACATGGATAAGAAAGCAAGATCAGTATAGAAATGAAGAAAGCATAGTCGCTCTACAAACTAAACAGAAAAAACATGGTTGGTATGTTGACAGTGGATGTTCAAAACACATGACAGGTGATAGAGACAAGTTTCTTACATTACGAAAGGAAATAGATGGACCAGTCTCCTTCGGAAATGATGATTNTAGCAACAGGAACAATAACTATTTTTAGATCCATACACAAAGAGGTTATTCAAGAAGACCTAGTGAAACACAAAGAAGAAGTTACAATAGGTTTGAATCTTTGAGCACTGAAGTGGAATGTTAAAAATGTAACAATTTTGGACACATGGCCAAAAATTGCAGAATGACAGTCCCTCCTAAAGAACCTCAACAGAATCACAAACAAGAACCTTAGAAAACGACATGGATAAGAAAGCAAGATCAGTATAGAAATGAAGAATGCATAGTCGCTCTACAAACTAAACAGAAAAAACATGGTTGGTATGTTGACAGTGGATGTTCAAAACACATGACAGGTGATAGAGACAAGTTTCTTACATTACGAAAGGAAATAGATGGACCAGTCTCCTTCGGAAATGATGATTAAGCCAAAATCATTGGAAAAGGCACAGTCTGAATTGGGAACAAGAATGAAAAGGAAGAAAATGTTCTACTAGTATAAGATATGAAACATAATATTTTAAGTGTGATTCAAATGTGTTACCAAGGTCATAAAGTTACTTTTGATTCACAAAAGTGTGAGATAAGAAAAAGAAGGTTCAGGGAAATTGGTCGCTACAACTACAAGAACTTCAAGGAAGATATATGTGTTAAGCAAAATTGGAAATGAAAAGTGTTGTCTAGGAAAGGAAGATGAAAGTTGGCTATGGCACAGAAGAATGGGTCACATGCATTTTGATAACCTTGTCAAAGTTAGCAAAAGAGAAGCAGTGAGAGAAATGCCCTAGATCACGAAACCAACCAACACTTTATGCAAGCATTGCCAACAAGGAAAGCAAACAAAGACCAGGTTCAAATCAAAGGAATATTCAACAACAAAACCACTGGAAGTTGTGCATACTGATCTAGTTGGACCAACTACAACAAAAGGCTTAAAAGGTGAGAGATACTTTATGTTATTAGTTGATGATTATACAAGAATGACTTTAGTTTTATTTCTCAAGAACAAGTCATAAGCTTTTGAAAACTTCAAGATCTACAAGGAAATGGTTGAAAATGAGATGGATTCAAGAATCAAATTCTTAAGATCGGATAATGGAGGAGAATTCACCTCAAAGGAATTTATGGACTACTACAGTGATCATGGAATAAAAAGGCAATTCTCCATCGCTAGGACACCTCAACAGAATGGAGTTGTTGAATAAAGAAAAAGACAATACAAGAAATGGACCGAACAATGATAATGGATTCAAAGTTGACAAATATTTTTTGGACACATGCAGTGCATACATCAGTTCACATTCAAAATAGAGTAATGCTCAGAAAAAACACTGATAAAACTCCCTATGAGCTATGGAAAGGAAGACCAGCAAATGTGAAGCACTTTAGAGTTTTTGGAAGCAAATGATACATCAAAAGAGAAGATGGAAGAATGGGAAATTTTGACTCTCGTGTGGACAAAGGAATACTTGTTGGTTACTCAAGTACAAGGAAAGAATACAAGTGTTACAATCTAAGATTAAACAAAGTTGTGGAAAGCATCAATGTAACAATTGATGAAACATGCATACCATAATCAAAGGAGGAAGAAAACAAATCAATGAAACGACTTTTTAAAGAAGAAGATGAAAAAGAAGTAGAAGAGGAAGATTAAGATGAAGAGAATCCGACATAAGCAGAAGATCAAGTTCAACAAGTATCTCCAAAGACGCATAGCAAACGAGTACAGAAGAAGCATCCTTCAGATTAGATTATTGGAAACAAAGATGCAGGAGTTGAGACTAGAAGAAAAATCCATTCACAAGAATAAACACACCTAGCACTCTTATCTACAATTGAACCAAACTATTTTGAGGAAGCCAACAAGGATGAATTTTGGAATAAGACCATGGATGAAGAATTGGATCAAATAGAGAAAAAAGACACTTGGGAATTGGTTCCAAGACCAAAGAATAAGAATGTGATCGACACAAAATGGGTTTTCAGGAATAAATTGAATGAAGATGGGCAGGTTACAAGAAGCAAAGCTAGATTGGTATGTAAAGGATATTCACATATTGAAGGAATCGACTTTGAAGAGACATTTGCCCCAGTTACCAGAATGGAAGCAATCCATTTGCTTTTAGCATATGCATGCTCCAAAAATGTTAAAGTATATCAGATGGACGTAAAATCATCTTTTCTGAATGGGGAACTTGAAGAAGAAGTCTGCATTGAATAACCAGAAGGATTTCAGTTGTCAGAGAACACATACAATGTGTGTAAATTAAAGAACGCCTTGTA
>JASDQU011025739.1:13085-23631 GCA_032191745.1 Picea mariana
ACTACAAGGACTTGAGAGGACTTGTAGAGGAAATGGGTGAAATGAAGATTGAACTTATTCCAGGAGCAAAACCAATCAAAAAACGACCGTACAAGTTAGTGCATAAATATAAACCGATCATTCAAAAAGAAATCGAGGGAATGCTACAAGCAGGTATTATTTATCCTATCGACAAAGGCAAAATGGGCAAGTCCCATGGTCGTGCAACCA
The DNA here is from genome assembly GCA_032191745.1 of Picea mariana. Lineage (NCBI taxonomy): Eukaryota > Viridiplantae > Streptophyta > Pinopsida > Pinales > Pinaceae > Picea > Picea mariana. The sequence continues at coordinate 13,296 of JASDQU011025739.1, forward strand.
AAGAACTTATTCCAAGAGCAAAACCAATCAAAAAACAACTGTACAAGTTAGCGCATAAATATAAACCGATCATTCAAAAAGAAATCGAGGGAATGCTACAAGCAGGTATTATTTATCCTATCGACAAGGCAGAATGGGCAAGTCCTATGGTTGTGCAACCAAAGAAACATGATCCCAAAAAACTAAAAATTTGTGTCGATTTCCGAGGACTCAACAAATAGAGAGTGACAGATATGTTCCCAACGCCCTTTGCTGATGAAATTATCAATGAAGTCGCTGGTCACGAACGATATTCATTCACTGATAGGTTCTCAGGATATAACCAGGTGCCAATAGCAAAAGAAGATCAAGAAAAAACAACATTTGTCTCGGAATTTGGATCTTTCGCTTACAAAGTAATGCCTTTCAGACTGAAGAATGCACCATCAGTTTTTTCGAGAAAAGTGGTTAAAGCATTTCAAGAGTACATCTACAAAACCATAGTCGTATACTTTGACGACTGGACAATATATAGTCTATTCAAAAATCACATACAATGGCTTCAACTTATGCTAGAATGTTGCAAACAGATTCAACTATCGAGACAAGAGCAGCTTCTTATTCGCTAGAGCTCAGGGGAATAAGACAGAGAATCAGGCACTACTTCGCTAAAGCAAATAGAATCACTATTTCAAATCTTACTTTCTTTTGAAAGGGGACTAAAGAAAGGCATTAAGAAACCATATTACTTACATGGGGGTGCTAAGGATAACCTGCCTCTCGCCTCCTATAAGGACGTTCGGAGCCCTACTAATGTTATCCTCGCTATAGATAAGTAAGAGAAATATTCCATGCCGGATGCAGATATCATCAATGTCCACATGGAAGGGGTTGCTCATGCTGTAGTGTGGTGTTGGCTGGTCCTGTATGTATGTCTCGATGTCCCTTTCTGCAGTGCCCCCAGTGAGAGGCAGAATGAATAGGCCCAACCTAAGAACCAACCTTGACAGCTAAACATCAGGAAATGTATATTTGCCACACCTATTGGAATCCTGCTAGAACACATGGTATGTAAAGATGGGGTAAAGTTCAACATGGCTAAGATTAAGATTATCCTTGATCTAAAATCACCTGTGAATCAAAAACAGATCAAAATTCTATTAGGTCATACTGGATATTATAGGAAGTTTATACGCCATTACTCAGACATCACATTCGCAATGGATGAGCTTTTACAAAAAGATGTTGAATTTAAATGGAACCAAGACTACCAAGAATCCTTCGAATTTTTAAAGAAGAAGTTGATCGAAGCACCCATTCTCAAATTTCCAGACTGGACGAGAAAATTTCATGTCCATGTCGATGCGTCCAATGTAGTTGTCAGGTCGGTTTTAGCTTAGCCATACAACGACACAATGGATCATCCAAATGCGTATGCAAGTCGAAAAATGAATAAGGCAGAAAGAAACTATTCGACTACGGAAAGGGAAGCCCTATCAATGATTTTTGCTCTACAAAAACTCGTCACTATTTACTTGCAAATCCCTTTACATTTTTTACCAACAATCAAGCATTGAAATACTTGGTCAATAAACCAGTTCATCAAGGCAAGATTTGTCGTTGGTTACTATTATTTCAAAAATTTGAATTCGACGTAATCATACGACCAGGGAAAAAGAATGTTCGACATGATCACCTTTCACGACTAGTAATAGGAGAAGATCTGATAGGCATCGACGATGACATTCCAGATGCACATTTATTTAGAATCGAAGTTGCCCCTAAATATTTAGAAGATATTGCCAATTTCTTAGAAGAAGGAAAGGCCCCTGAGGACTTCCCAACAAACAAAAAGAAAGTTCTAGCCCTAAAAGTTGCATCGTTCACAATCATTAACGGATACTTATACAAAATGGGAATGGATGATGTTTTAAAAAGATGTGTGCCAAAACATGAACGGGAGAATATAATCAATGAAGCCCATGCAGGAGCAGCTGGGGGACATTTTCAGGCCAACACGACAGCCAGAAAGGTACTACAAGCAGGCCTGTGGTGGTCAACTTTGCATAAAGACTGTCGAGATCAAGTAATAAATTGTGACAGTTGTCAGAGGCTTGGACAACCTTTGTGGAAAAACGAAATGCCACTAAGTTCAATAAACTCCAATCGAGCGTTCAAAATTTGGGCACTCGACTTCATCAGGCCATTTCCACAAAGGGCACGAAGAACTAGTGCCAAGTACATCATTATTGTGGTCGAATATGTGACCAAGTGGGCAGAATCTGAGCCAGTCGAATCTTGTACCAAAGAGGTAGCAGCTAAATTCATCTACGAGAACATAATTACAAGGTTCGGTTGTCCTCCGACATTAATCAGCGATCAGGGAACTCACTTTGTGAATGAAACAATTAAAGTTCTACCAGGAAAAATTTTAATCGAACATAGAAAAATGACAACATATCACGCACAAGCAAACGGGGCAGTCGAATCCTTTAATAAAACATTACACAAAGGACTTACAAAAATATGCAACATAAACAAAGATGACTGGGGCAATAAGATTCCTATAATCCTCTGGGCGTATAGATCAGCATTCAAAAGATTGACTGGGCAAACTCCATTCAAGCTAGTCTACGACCAGGAAGTTGTTATCCCTTTACAATTTTGGACCAGTTTCGACAGGGTGGCAGCTGTCGCAAAATTTGATGAGAGAAAAAATATGAACGACCGACTATACCAACTAAACAAGCTGGAAGAAGAAAGGTTGATAGCGATCCATCACCAAGAGGTTCAAAAGCAATAGCAAAAAGAATGGCACGATCGTCACATAAAGAAAAAGGATATAAAAGAGGGAGACTTAGTCTTACTGTATGACAGTCGCGTAAAAGGCAAACCCAGAAAATTGGAAACGGCATGGTTGGGGTCTTATGTGGTGGAAGATATTTGACCGACTAGAGCGGTCCAAATTAGAACATTATTGGGGCAACCATTTAAGAAAGTAATTAACTCGTTTAAAAAAGTATCAGGTATAAAAGAAAAGAACCATGTTGGCAAAATATAGCAGAGTTGCCAATAGGAACCAACTAAACCGACTAATCATGCTTATGAGAAATAAACCTGCTTAAAATTAATAAACAAAAAACAGTTAGACAAATTCAGGTAAAAAAAAAATGAAAACGTAAAGTATTTAAAGGACAGCCATAACGCTAAAGAAAAGCAGCAATAAAGTAAAATAGACAGAGAAAGCAGCCCTTGGTCGAGCTCGAGACAAAGTAGCAGAAGATATTCTCGACATTCCACACCTTCTACCGACTTAAGACAAATACTCATAAGAAGAGAATCAAGCAAAAGGATTAGTCTGGGAGCAAGCAAGCGTAGATCATATGAGCACAGACCAAGAGAACACGAATCAAATTGGCATGACAAGAGACGACATCATCCAAACTCAGTCAAAATTAGCAAAATGAACGAGCAAACAAGCCATCATTGACATCGACTAAGTCAGTCCAGTAATAAAGATGGCTCAAAAATACTCGTCGGTCGGCCCACGTATTGACTACGTATCAACAGAGGAGACCTCGTCAGTCGGGTCCAGGACAACGTCGACCGAGAAAACACTGACGTCGACAGAGAAGGAGCATTTAATTTCGGACAGGTAAAAGCCGACAAGAGCATTAATGATGGAAATGATCGTTGTACATCCATTCACACAATCGTCGATTACACCGATATGTGCAACAATCAACAACAAGATATTGCAATTAATGATCGATAGGACGTAAACGAATGCCAACCGGGCAACGATTTAAACGTACACTCGCTAGACTCACTCGTACCACCAGTATTTATGACGAAAGAGCGCGAAATACAAGAACAATTGGACGCATTGAACCCGACGCTTTCGCCACCAGATATAAATTTGGAAGAAGCCTACAACTTTGCCTCATTGTTATTTTCGCCTCCACAGCTAAGTATAGAGCAGAACGCACAGTCGACCGAACCCGAAAATTCACAAACTTTGCCCGAAGCTAGTAACCAAGATCAACAAATGTCGAGGATGAGGGGTCAAGTCGGTAGCACAAAAGAAGGTTCAAGAACGAGGCAAGTTTTTGATAGAGCGACCGCGACGCCATTGCAAATTCAGATGCAAAATATCCGGCTTTCGAAGTTGGAGGAAGCAGATTGGAGCAAGCACTGGCTAAATTTCACAAAATGGGCCATGCAGGAAGGAAGCTTGAAAGAAGAAACCGAATTCTTGGAAAAATCAGGAATTTGACATATCCTTGGCGCCCCGCAAGTAGCTGACATGGGTTGATGGAAAGAAGAAGCAGAAAAATTCATTGTTAGTCGATGTCATCAAGAATACCTTTGGTTGGATCAACCAAAAGCAATAACTGGCAAACGCCTCTACTGAATCTTGGGCATACCAAGAGCAGGGTCCAAGGTACCCAAGTCAACCAACACAAATGAATGGATGCAGCTTTTGACGGGGTCGGCAACAGCCAAAAATTCTAAGGGGTTGTTGATCAACAAAATTAACGACTTAAGAGCCCGTTGGACTGCCATCATAATCTCTTTGTGCTTCACACCAGTGAGTCGGGCGTCCGACGTAAAGATGAGACAATGGTCGAGGCAATAGCTCAAGTCTATCAAAATGTAGAAATGTTCAATTGGGCGGAACATTTGGCTGACATGATCAGAACCAATTGCAAGGAAGTTCAAGATTCGGGCAAAGCCATCAAATTTCCTTCATTGCTAATCTGGATAGCAATGGAACAATATGGGCCTATCGGAGAAGCAGCATTCACATCTAAGAAAACCCCGACAATGGAGAGGTACAGAGTTTTCTCATCGAATCAAACAAGTACATCAAACTCACTTCCACCAGAAGAAATATTCTGACTGTGGGTCGGCTTGAAAGATAGTACCCACAGATGATGAGTCGAGCAAGCACTCCATCAAGCACTTCCAAAACCTTGCCACATTCAACTCGACCTTGATTGCACAAAGTTGTGGTGTGGAGTCATGTCAGCAGCATAACCAAAAGAACTACATTACCAGCTAACAATGGAAGAAATCTTCACAGAATTAGAAAGACAAATCAATCAAAATTTAGAAATTTCGCCTAAGGCACAACAGACAAGGGTGCCTATAATATTGCCATTGACCGACGGAAGTAAGAAGAAGAAAGAGAAGTCGCTCTTTACACAGTTTCATTTGTCGAAGACTTACAAGCTCTAACAATCGTACCTCCCAATCGTTCCCCAGGAAAAAGAAAACAACCGACTAAAAAGAACAAGGGGAAGAAAGTTGTCGAGGTAAAATCCCTAGAGATCGACACAAAGGAGATCTGGAGAGAAAAATTCCAATCGAATGAGGGCATTGATTTCAACGACCCGATCATTAAAGAGAAAATAACAAGTATCACCTCCAAGATCGTGGAAAAATTACAGCAAACCTGACAAGACACTGTTATCATGAAGAAGATATACAGTTCCTCAGTAGGACCAAAAATGAAGGAAGCTTTCCAGAAAGCTAAGGAGCAAAAGCAACAAGTCAAGAACATAAAGAGCACGCTCAGGCAAATTGAAACAAGAGGGGCGAAGAGGTAGAAAAACTTAAAAAGCACAACTACTTATGTCAGCCTGACAAAGGCCACAGTGAACATGACAGAGTGGGAAATAAAGCCAAGAGTAACACCAAGTAAGAAAAGGACACCTGATGCTACAATTGACCTTACCAGGGAGACACCTCCAGCAAAGCTGATCCCGATCGTGGAAGAACTTCCAGCGAAGAAAAAGAAGAGGCAACTCATAATCAACGAGTCATCCGAAGCAACAGAGTCAGGTCAACCAATTGAGACGGATGACGTCAAGATAGAGACTCTCGACATGGAGCAGCAGGAGTCGATCGAGGAAATCAACACAGAGTTGATACAGCAGCGGTCGACTAGAAAACCAATGTCACCACAACATTCAGTTGAAGCAATACAAATCAGTGAGTCGACCATCTCGACACAAAAACAGGCAGTCCATCCGTTTGAGGCATTGGATCAGCAGGAAGATGTCTTACGAAGAGCTGAGACACATCAAACGGAGGTTGGCCATAATACTAAAGAAGCAAAGCCAAAAATCGACATCCCAAGCATACAAACAGAAAACTTTGAAAATCTCCAGACTAAGAAGCCCTTACCTGAGGAAAATCCTATCGATGCTAAGCAGATTAACACAAAAGGACCAAAGCTCCAAGACAAAGAGGATATGGAGGTGCAAAACACCCAGCAGGAGGAGGAAGAAAAAGATGAAACAAGCAAACAAAGCATACCAACGACACAGCGGACGGTTACAAAACATGGTCAGACGTCCAAATCTGCAGATCAAAGAAAGAAAAGGAAGCCATCCATGATTACCATCAGAACGACTGGAACAGCTACTCCAGCAAGTTCATCAGTCGAGGCTTCATTCGACCCGACCACTATTTCTGACAAACACTTGTTTGCAGACGCATTCAGTAAATGTCGGATACAAAAGGTTACAGTCGACAGTATAGAAAGGACAAGAAACTTGGCTACAGATAACAAAATAAAAGAATCCCTCACCACGCAGCTGGAAAAAGAAAGAGCAACAGAGCAACAACTATCAAGGTAGGAACAGGAATGGCAGAGGGAGGGACACAGAGTGCAGTTGGAAACTGACCAAGCAGCGAGTCGCCTCAGCCAACTCATATGTAAAATGCAAGCCACAGAACAGCAATTCGACCAAGAGTCGGGAACATCTCAAACATCAAGTATAGCAGAGAAAGTCAACTTGATTGCCCAGTCGAAAATCCTAAATCTGGAAGCGCAATAAGCGATCGGCACATGGTGTGACTTCATTCAACAAACAAAGCAATCAGCCCCTAGTATTATTTAGACCACCTTCAAAGTCAGCACAGAAAGCGAAAAGAACAAGGATGTCGACAAAACCAGCGAAGGAAATCCAGGCACAGCAGATCAGCCAGAAACAGTACTTTAAGTCCACCGACCATAGAAAGATTTTGTCTCTTCTTCTTACATGCTTCTCTTTCTCTCTTCATCTTCTACTTCTCCATATTGTAATATTGTAATCAAAATATGAAAAAAAGATTTTGAATAACCCCCGCTTGCTCGGGACGAGCAAAGAATTGAGGTGGGGGAGATGTTGTAGGGGCTAGTCAACCCTGTCGACTAGACCAGACGATTGACTAAAAACTATTCGGTCGACCAATGTAGTTAGAAGTAGAGGTCAGTCGGTGTATCTATTAACCGACCGACCCAGGCAGTTAAGTAGTTACAACTGCCTGAAAGAGGTATAAATAGACAAGCACATGAAGGTTCAGATAACTTCATGTAAGAGATTATATGTAATTGTGTTGTATTGTTCTATCATATAATAAAAGGATTGTTCTTTGAGCTCTCATTACTTGTCTATGTCTTTACCTATGTCTATGTGTATGCATGTATCTCTATGATGTCTATGTAAGGATCTACTAGTAACTCTCCCTACTTTTCCCTAGATTACAACAGAGAGCAAGGAGCATGCTTAGTAATGCCAAATTGCAACAACAGTTGTGGGTAGAAGCAGTTTCTACAGCTTGTTATTTGGTTAACCGATCACCATCGACTTCAATTGAATGTAAGATTCCAGAAGAGGTATGGACCRGTCACTTGTGATTATTCGAACCTTAAGATTTTCRGTTGTGAAGCCTATAATAAAAGGAYTGTTCTTTGAGCTCTCATTACTTGTCTATGTCTTTACCTATGTMTATGTGTATGCATGTATCTCTATGATGTCTATGTAAGGATCTACTAGTAACTCTCCCTACTTTTCCCTAGATTAYAACAGAGAGCAAGGAGCATGCTTAGTAATGCCAAATTGCAACAGCAGTTGTGGGCAGAAGTAGTTTCTACAGCTTGTTATTTAGTTAACCGATCACCATCGACTTCAATTGAACGTAAGATTCCAGAAGAGGTATGGACCAGTCACTTGTGATTATTCGAACCTTAAGATTTTCGGTTGTGAAGCCTATGCTCTTATACCTAAGCATCAACGTTCTAAATTAGATCCCGAATCTAAAAAGATTATCTTTGTTGAGTATGGTGATGGAATTATGGGATATAGATTGTGGGACCCTACTGCCCACAAAATCACCATTAACAAGGATGTAATATTTGATAAATCGGTATTTATAAAATCAGATGTAGATGTTGAAATGAAACAGGCGCAGGTACCACAAACTCAACAGATCCAGTTTGAGACTCGTTCATTTACAGAAGAAGATGAACATGAAGAGGTTCATGAGGATGTTCATGAAGATGTTCCTGCAAATGAAAATGTGGATATAGATAATAATCAGGAAAATGTGGAAATACCACAATCATCACTAAGGAGATCTACAAGGGTCGGGAATCCTCCTAGAAGGTATGATGATTTTGTTTCATCTGTTTCTTTGGATACTAATAATGAGGAGCCTACTTGCTATCAGGAAGCAATGGAGGTGTCTAATAGTGCAAAATGGAAAGAAGCAATGAAAGAGGAAATGGATGCCTTAGAAAGGAATGGAAAGGAATGGATGGTAGAACTCCCAAAAGACAGGAAAATTGTAGGCTACAAGTGGGTCTATAAACTAAAACGGGGTGTTGATGATAAGGTTGAAAGGTACAAAGCAAGATTGGTGGCAAAAGGCTATTCGCAGAAGGAAGGTATTGATTTCCATGAAATCTTTTCACTATTAGTTAAACTTGTTTCAATTCGGGTTGCGTTGGCACTAGTTGCTTTATTTAATCTGGATTTAGAACATCTAGATGTTAAAACAACATTTTTACATGGAGATTTAGATGAGGAAATATACATGAAACAACCAGAAGGGTTTGTTCAGGATCGCAGGAAAAGATTTGTTTGTAAACTCAAGAAGTCATTGTATGGCCCGAGGCAGTCTCCCAGGCAATGGTACAAGAAGTTTGATTCTTTCATGGTGAGCCAGAATTATACAAGGAGTGAGTATGATCATTGTGTTTATTTCAAAATGTTGGATAATGGCATATTCATTATTTTGATGCTATATGTTGACGATATGCTTGTAGCAAGCCAGAGCATGGCTGAGATCAGCAGGTTAAAGGCTCAGATGGCTAGGACGTTTGACATGAAGGATCTAGGAGCAGCAAAACAAATCTTGGGGATGGAGATACACAGAGATAGAAAAAATGGTAAGCTTTGGTTATCGCAACAGAAGTATGTGGAAAAAATACTTATCAAGTTCTGTATGAACAATGTGAAACCAGTTTCAATCCCTTTGGCTTCTCATTTTAAGCTTTCTTCAAGTTTATGTCCTAATACTGATGAACAAAGGGATAATATATCTTGTGTACCGTATGCTAATGCATAGTTTAAGAGCATCAATCTCGTACAACGGCAACCTAGCAATCTGTTCAATTTAATTCCAAACCAGGATTCCAATTTTCTTTGCTACGAAACCTTGCAATGCATTCAGAATTTCTTTCTTGATATAATCACGTCTGGGAGTAAACTATTTGCACTTTATCTATCCACCAACTACAACTATTCAGAATTTCTTTGCTATCAACAGCTCTATCTGTGCAGACCTAAAACCACACAACATATATGGTCAAACTTGTTCTGTAGCTTCACTGAAATATAAGTTCCTTTCCAATGACACAGCAAGAAACCAAGACAGCCATATAAAAACAAGCACTTCCTTCCATTTAAACCAGAAATAATACCCAAAAAGACTTACTTAGCTCTTTCAGGATTTATTTTCAGGCGCTTCTCGTCATCCTTACCTGTTTCAAAACAGCAAGGCTTTGAGCATCTCATTTCAAACACAGCCAACAAGCACAAGAGAATATATGATGATTTATGTGTGTTGCAGGGGAGGGGGAGTGTTTTTACCAGCCAGAGGGTCGTAGTAGCCCAAAGTCTCGATCTGATTCCCATCCCGGCGTGCCCTGCTGTCAGCCACGACTATCCGGTAGAATGGCCGTTTCTTGCGTCCTAGTCTCGTCAACCGCAAACGAACACCACCCATCTCTCCTCTCCTCTCCTCTCCCAGTCCAACTATGGTGTCAATCTCAACTTTGCTCGCCCTTGAAACGAGCACAACACAATCCGCTGTTATACGCTCCCAAATTGCCACAACTCCAACTCCCCTCATCCACTCCACATCCGATTATCTTCTGATATTATTAATATTTTTTTTAAAACCATTTTAACCCCTCAAAAAATGGAGACCAAAACTTTCGCATGTTAAATTATTATGGGTTTAAGATATACAAAGATCCAACTCCCCTCATCCACTAAACAACCGATGATCTTCTTAATAT
>JASDQU011025740.1:0-16520 GCA_032191745.1 Picea mariana
AAGGAGATGTACTCGGTGATGTCATGTCTGAGAGATTGCAGGCATACTTGTACTGCTTCATGTCACCCTTCTATTCCATGCCCCGATACAAGATGTGAATTGCTAGTGACTATTACTTGTTCATGTGGTCGATTGACTGCAAAGGTCCCATGTGATGTTGGAGGCCTCAGACCTGATCCAGTCCTTGAAGCCTCTATTCTTCACAAATTGTCTGCTCCTCTTCAGCCAGTGCAGTCAAATTCAAATAGAGTACCTCTGGGCCAGAGAAAGCTTGCATGTGATGATGAATGTACAAATTTGGAGAAGAAGGAGATTCTGGCAAATGCTTTTGGCATTTGCACAAAAATTGATCTACCATGGGTGAGTGAACATATTTCAGAACTTCTGGCTGAGTTGATCAGGAGAGAACCAAAATAGGTTTTGGATGTTGAGGAAAGGTTTAGATACTTGGTTTTGGGGAAAACAAAATCTAGCTCAAACAACATTCGTGTGCATGTTTTTGGTCCTATGCGAAAGGATAAAAGGGATATGTTGAGACATCTTGCAAAAAGATGGAGCCTCTTCATATATTCAGCCAGATGGGAACCAAAAATTTTTCTGATCATACAGGCTACACAGAAGTCAAGAGCCCCAGTGCGTAGCATAATGCCCAAAGGCTCACTTCCTATCATAGGGATTGTGCAACCTCCACCTTTCAATTCTTTTCTAGATATGGATCTCAGGCTTGTCCTTGCATTGTTTTATTTACCAAGAGAGGCAGAAGTGAGTTCCTTGATTTTGAGGTTTGGAGGTGAGTGTGAACTTGTATGGCTGAATGACAAGAATGCATTAGCCATATTTACAGATCCTGCAAGGGCTGCAACTACTCTTAGATGTGTGGATCATGCATCTGTATATCAAGGTGCAATTGTAGTCCCTCATAATGGTGGATTGCCCAACCGCAATGCCTGGGCAACAAAAGATGGCTCAACAATTTTGCAAGCAGAACAAGGCTGGGTGGTCTGGGAAATCAACCCGGATGTGGACATGAGGGGCGAGACTCGATCCCTGATTGCATTTAAGCACTCCAATGGCACTGTCCTCATCTAGATCATACATGAAGATGTCAAGCCAGCTGAGAACGAATGCCAACCGCTGAAAGTCATGTTAAGTGGCATTTTCGTAATTTCATATTGGAGCATTTCATAACCGAATGGAGATTACATATGGATCTGATGGAAATGCGGCAACAAATCTTGTTCGGGATACCATCATTGATGTCACGGCTAGTTCAAGTGAATAATATCCGTTTAAAGTGGCTGAAGAATGGCCGAAATTTCGGCAAATTCATCATCCAGTCATACCCTTGATCTTCGGCATATCCTTTCTGTTTCGTGAGAATGAAAAGTCTATCTATCAACTGCACACATAACTCATGTTTTTGACGGCCAACCATCAACTTCTTTGGATAAAAGATGTTTAGAGAGACAGACAATTGTTGAGAACCCTTCAACGCCATCCGATCACAATAGTATAAATGAAACTTCTATGAAGGAGAAAGTCATGACTGTATCAGGTCAGTTCAAAAGTGAGCCAGAAGTTCAAAGCATTTGCAAAGGTGAGCAGCCATTTCAGCAAGCAGTAAAGATTGAAATGCCCACATCGTCATCGACAATGGAGCTCGACCCAAACATTGATCCAAAAAAGGTGAAACAAATTTTAGCTAATAGACAATCTTCACAAAGATCCCAGTAAGGAAGTCGCAATATATTTCAGAGCTCGAAAGAAGTGCCAATGCATTACAGACAGAAGTGTCAACACATTCTCCTCAAGTGACCTATCTGTTCATCTATTGCACACATAATCTCTGGATTTGAGGGACATATCACCATTTACTATCATGTCAAATCCATACGCGCCAAGCAGATGGAGTAAGTATTCAACTTCTTGCAGATATAAAAAGGTAATAAAATTTCATAACACCAGATACTCAGAGCTCAGACAAAGATTGCAACAAAAGGTTCTCGACTCCACCCATTTGAACAATATGTTAGATAAGGTTATCACAGTAAATATGCTCAACATGAGGTATGGTCACATCAAGCCCCAGCTCCACGTGCACCTGCAACCGGCACACAACACAAAGAAAAGCTTGAATCATAGGTCAGATAACTCTCTGTCCAACTGCCTTTGATTGATTATTATTGTCTTAAAATAAATATTGGTTGCAGAACACACTTTTCATGAAAACATATATGCTTGCAATAATTTCTATTCAAGGGCACATTTTTAAGACCATATTTGGAATCAATCGCCATGATGAAAAGCATCTTGTATGTAGTACACTAATGATCAGATTTATTTTTGGGATCTGATTGAGAGTCAGCTAAGGTGGAGATTTTGCTAAAAATTATGCCTCTGACGAGTCTGGATCTATTATGATAAGTGTGAGAAATTATTCCATGGATGAGCAGGGTGATTGTGCACTTATGTCTAACAGTCTGGATTCTCTCATGCTTGGGATGTAGATGTGTTTTCTAACTATAAGGATCAAAGAATCTATAAACAGTTTATCAAAGGAGACCATGCACTAGTTGCACTTACTCCAGATCATGGAGTATCTGTGGTGTGTTATGATGATGGAATAATGGATCTTTACTTAGGCTGTTATATAACTGTAGCAAGCATTGTACCCGTTGGATGCAGAGTTTACCAAGCCTTCATCAGAATTTGGAAAATAGTTCTTATACTATCATTGAGAAAAAGGGACATAATGGCAACATTGCATGCACATACAGAGCAAAAGGGATATCTCTAAATGGAACTGGTTCAGTATTGGTTTGTTTCGAGGAAAGATTTTAAAAGTTAGCATGCATCCTGGGCATTAAGATCATGTCATTTAAGGAATCTCTGCAACAGGGACATATACTGTTGTATTAGTTATCACTTTGAGAAAGTTATTGATTAGCTATTGCATGAGTCAGAGGTTGATAATCTCCTTCTCCTCCATGTTAGTAGCGTTTGAGATGGTGGAAATGATTATGTTGAGAACATTTTATTGGGATATCTCAAACTACAATCAATTGAAAGAAACAAGCTACTAATGAAAGAGAATGCATCTTTGTAAAGAAAACTCTGACTTTTCAGATTGCAGTTGACGGAACAAGCAGTCCCAGCAACTAGACCACTTGGATTAGAGGCCCTTGCTCAAATTGCCACTTCTATGGAAGGAGAGTTGCAAGATGAAACCCATCAGGAGGAGATTAGAAGTTTAATCACAGAGCGAGGAGTTTCATCTAGCAAGCCTTGAGGTCTTTGTACTCTTGCAGGTAATCAAGACTCATCAAATTTTGATTTTTGGGTAAGTTTCTGTTTCCAGTGGTTTAGGCGAGCCTGTGTGTGCTCATTAACCACCGAAAAGGATGAATGACTGCATGGCCCAATAATAAAGGCACCAAGTCTTCTATGTTCTTGGAAACCTCATAGGGAGGTCTCCATCCCAGTTGGAGCCAGATGTTAACGATAACAAATGCACTGGAATTTTTGCAAGAATGATGCCTAATCTTGTGGGGAAAATTATACTATATTACCTAGCTCCAAATCCAAATCTTATTGCACCATTGGAAATATTATGATCTTTAGATGTCGATCGACCATTTGAACATGAGAAACGAACATTCCACGGCTGAGAAAAATGATTTTTCCCAAAGTAGATAATTTCTGGAAAATCTGACTTTCGGTGGTTAACGCGAACAGGACGATTGTTCATTAACCACCGAAAGCGGTGCTTTCGGTGGTTAAATCACTCAATATCATTCCAAGTTAACCATCGAAAGCTTGTAATTTCCAGAATGAGCGAATTTTTGCCCAGATCAGAAATTTTCGAATCAGAATGAGATGAAACCTCTTGGAATAGACAGGTGGTGAATTATCAAGACAAAGCCAATAGTTATTTTTGACAGATTGTTGAAAGAGGAAGTGATTCAAAGGTTTTTGACATCTTTGACAAAGATAAAAATTCAGGACACTTTGCCACCTCAGCAAATTCGACTTAGTCTCTATTTGAAAGTCATCATTTAGCCTTGGGAGGCTGTTCTACACTACACCAACAATCAACAGAGAAAAGTCTGGGATTGACCTCATTTTGGGGAAGCATCCCACTTCTTTTGCAACTGAATTTTGAATTGCTATTTTTAGTATATGTGATCCTTGTTTTCAAGATCTTAGAACTACTTTGTAATGCTATAAAGATTAGGATAGAAGATGAACCAAGGGTTCGATTTTGGTTTCTACATGCTGCTACTGTAACCAAGAGATCTATTCTTATTTTATGAAAAATTGCAGGCTTCCTTCAGTTGTGTTGTCAGACTTTTCTTTTCTGTTCTCTGATATCTTATGAGTGAATGTTATTTATTGATGCTTATTCAATCTGCATGTGACTGTCATCTCACTAATTGATTGATTAAGTTGAGAATAATAATTTATTTCTTTAGTTATTAAACCCATTGTGCTTATTTTATATGAGTATAGTCTGGTTCAATAGCTATCTTCTCTACCATTTAATCAAACCTTGTCTGATTGCATTACTAGAAGGCCTTGTGAGATTTTATATTTCTAGACAGTCTTGAAAACATAGTCCAGTCCCTAGATATTCATCTTGATCCAAAAACCACATCAGTTATTAAGAAAATATTTCCCAAAAAGAGTTAGTTACCAGGCATCTCCGACTTATAGCCTAGGAGAGTTTCCTGGAGTGATAACACTTTCTATACATCCTATTAGTATTTTCTCTATTTCTTTTTTTTTACTCCATTTTCCTAATGGAAGAAGATTATTGATTCTGAAAAACCCATAGGGGGTCATCATCCCACAGTTTGATCCATATGTTGATTTGTATGCTTGATCAATAGCTGTAAATACATACTTATCCTTAATCTTCTTCCCTTTTTTTTTCTTTTCTTCTTGAATTCACTTAGTTTATTTTTCTTTTCAAATGTGCAATGTAGGTCATACTACCATCAAATTTTTAGGTATGCATGCCCACAAGTCCGTGTATTTATACTTAGTCTATTTTCCAATCTTTAAACTTTTGTAACACTTACTCAATTTTCAAAGTGATGTGGGAGTACAACATGTCCTATAACCACATGTCCCTAGGTCCATATACCTGCAATCGCAATGCCTGCAATTTGTACTTCTATCTCCATGTCCTCCAAAATGCCCTTTTTACCTTTTCATTCTTATCATTTTTCTTTAAATGTTGTGTGAGACAACTGACTATCCCATTTACCTTTCTTCCAATGTATTCACTCCTACATGTATGCATACCCATAATCTTTAGTTATACAAAATGCATATCTTATTTACATGACCTGCAAAATGACCCTCTCCCATACTTAGTCAATTTTATTACTTTTGATGTGAGGGTCTTTCCATTTTACCTTTTCCATCCCCATATGCATGCAGGCCCGTATTCTACATAATGCACTCTCCATTTCTCTTTTTTCACCTCCATACTTAACCACTTTCCATCTGCCACGACATAACATCACCACTTCCCATTGCATTTATTTCACATGTGACATCAACTTCCACTTGTGTGAAAATAATGGCGTTGTTAAAGTGGTGAATCTTTTGCAAACCTTGCAATAAATTCAAAAATATTTTCATGTAGAACAAAAACTTTGAAATAAGAAATACAATAATTAACAATCAGATTAATACATGGTAAACTAAATAAGAACTAATATACCAAGATGTAAAATCTTATATCGATAGTAGCACCACCTATTGCCAAGGTTAGAAAGCAGTGAAAATAATGTCAAGTAAGAGAAAGGAATTGTATTGTGGGGATACACTATATATGATTGGAAATGAAGATCAAGAGATCTAGTAGTCACGAGCCTAGAAATACTACAAGGACCTCAATATTGCTGAGAAAAATATGAACTAGGTCTAGACCTCATGGATATCCCTCGTTGGTTGTGTTCTGGAAGTAACAAACTTTAAATAGATCGTTTAGTGGTGTGCAGATAAATTCATTTTAGAGAAAAGAATAATCCAACTCCAAGGACAACAACCTATCTTTGTATCTTCAATATTTACCATAATTCTATGCCTCACTATGCCCACCATGCAATTCATGGGCGAGGAATCCAACAAATTCCTAAAGAAGTACAAATGAAGGGAATGGATCCTTGATAAATATATAGTTGACAGAAGAAATAACATTAGTGCCTCCAATATTTAGGTAAGCTCATTGAAATACCCATAGAAGGAATTTTCCTGGTTCTTTCCTTGTATCACTAGCTTGGAATCCACAACATATGTGCCAAGAACTATTATCTATATCCTCCATTTATCTATACATGAAAATTCCATCATAGAATGGGGTCACATTATTTATAGTGAAATCTCATTTCAACTTAGTAATTTGAAAAAGACCCAAAAATTGTATATGACATCTTATCGTATTTTCACCATATCTTATTTCCATTTTTTTGAGGATTTTTTGAGGGAAAGTAGAATTTATTTTAAGGAGGGACCAATATTTTCCTCATATCCATCCCTGTGGAGGCACAAAGCTTAGTATTATTGTTACTCGGTTCATAACAATTTTATCTCTGAGTTCAAAAATTTAGTCTTTGGCCCTAATATGTCAATATTATCTATCGAAGCTACCATATTGTTATGAGAAATCTTACCGTGTGGATAGGATAAGATCTCCTTTGGACCAAGACCCCTTCTTTGTTCCAAAGACAGAAATAAAAAAATGGTTTCTACTTTCCCTTTAAATCTAACTCAACTAATCAAGAAAGAGAGAAGAATAATGGTGTTACTTATTACGATGTTTTTTGCTCATTGCTCCAATCCTTCGGCTTGATATTGAAGATCCTAAATGCAAAGAAAGTCATGGAAAGACTATCAAAGTAACTCTTCCTCCTATTCTATATGATTAGATAAAGCAGATCTATCTATGAAGATTCAGACGAAAATAGACAAGCAAATGTAGAACACATGAACTTGAAGGGAATAGGCCAAGTTTATATTAATTGGAAATCCAATGATAAGTACTTAAAAATCATGTTCAATGACGCAATAAATTCTCCGATATTTCCTCGTCTATCCCCTTGCATGAATATCTTACAATCAAAATGATGATACTTTAATAAATTCCTTCCCACGGGATCAAACGTTTGACACCTAAAATTTTCCTCCTTTCACATTGAAAATACCTTCAATTTATAGGATTGGGAGGCACAAACATGGTGAGAAAATAAGGGAAATGGTTGTGGATATGGCTCCATGATTTGTGATTTGATCCAAATATAGTTCCATAGGATAGGATTCGACCCAAAATAATAGTCAAATAGGATAGGATTTGATCCAAATATAGTGCCATAGGATAGGATTTTTCCCTTAACAATAGTTAGGATGTGCCCTATTTCTCTATAGCCACACTAGTGCCGCCCTTGAGTGAGGAAAAAAGTGACACTGGTGTCCCCTAAGAAAGGCAGAGGGAACACTAGTTCTGTTGGATTAATGAGAGGGGGGGTGAATCATTAATAGAGCAATTATAATCCTTTTTAAACCAAATAATCCAAGTGTTATATCAATGTAGAATTATCATCCAATAATGACCAGTGGACAAATGAACAATCATACACATACAAAGTACAAAAGTTTTTTACGTGGAAACCCAATGCAGGAGAAAACCACAAAATGTTTTTTCTTATATGTCTTGAAGAATTACATTCATTGGAAGCACCAACTTCCTTTGTTTTCCAGCTGCAACTAGAAGGAGGCTTCATCCCCCTAGTTTCTTAGGGTACAACCTAAGGGAATCTCCAACTCCCCAATTCTATGGTTATAACGAAAAGGAGGCTACAATGCCCTATGTTCTCTAGCTACAACCAGAAGGTGGCTACAACCACATGTCCTTTCCCTGTCCAACTGCCCTGAAGTAGAAGTAGAATGATGGAACCAATGTCACATTATCATTGTGAGATATATCTCCATAAACATGTACCAATAAACCTGAACCATGCATCAACATGTACCTCAACCTGTAATCAACCTCTATCATAAACAAGTGAATCAACCATGCACCAACCTATAACATAAACAAGTGAAACCAACCATGTACCAAGTATGTACCAATCATTTGTCAACTACTCACCAACCATGAATCATCAATATGTACCAACATCATTAGCTATACACCTCATGTATGTGCCAACTCATCAACTACTTGTCCCAACCATGTACCCAACATGTACCTTAACCAAAATGCCTCATCAATTTCATCATCCATATATGATTTGTAACTCTGTAATAGACCTAGTCTATATGATCACATACCTGCAAACCTTCCTTAACTTTAACAACAAGAGACTAGCATTTTCATGAAACATTTCTTTAGTCTCACATGACTAGTTTTAGATTAGTCAACAACCCTAAATTGAAATAATCATAACTTTGTACCTGTAATGACTAAGGATCTGAAACTAATATAAATTGTTATTCTATGTGTTTTGTGAAATTCCTCCAGGTTTCACTACTTCGAGCCTCTTAGAAAAGGCATTGTAGCAAAAATGGCACACCTTGTTGAATTCTGGCTTATTCTAGAGAGAGAACTTTTATAGCATGCCACCCATGGAATATTTTTTGAATAAATCTAAAACTATTATACAACATACTTCAGACTATACTCTAACCAACAATTTTTTTTTAAATAATTTAGATCTGTTATGAAGAAGTTATGATGATTTTACCCGAAACACTTGTTTTAGACTAGTTTCAGGACTAGCCACAAACCCTATTTTCCATGGCGTGTAACTCCAAAAATAAAACGACCCACAATCATAATGGTTTACCACATATAATTGCATATGTTTCCTCAATGGCATAGAAATTTCACGGTGTGAATCATTCTAGAAAAAACATTATTGCGAAAATGGTGAGATGGGTTGTAAATAATATACCTTAGAAAGCATCATCAAAATAATTTATCCTTTCTTGAATTCTTCCCTTCTTTTCTTCACCTTCCCTCAGAAAATCAGCTTAGATACCCTTTGTTTACCTCAGACACCTATACATATTCAATATGCTCAAGTGTGATCTAAAATGAGAGAGCATTGCCTCTTATTTATACTCTCCAAGTAGCTTCCTTAATAACATCTTCTAAGTCACTTTGCCCACTTTCATTATTTTTAGGCTAACCCACTTCTAATTTCTCCATTAAATTCATTATTTAAATAATTTATTTTGTATTCACTTTGAATTATAGTACACTCATCACTTCACTTTATTATTTACCTTCTAAAATCTCTTAAACCACTTTGACTACTTTGACCTTTTGGGGCTTCTAAATGACATATGAGGGTCCTCCAACTTCGTAAGGTCATAACTCTCAAACAATGAGGAGTTATGTGACGTTTCACATACCACCAGAAATGGAATGACACATACTATCCATATAGAATAGTATTAGCTACAAATATATCAAAATTCATACCATTATCCATCAAAGAAACTTGGGTCCATTACCCAACCCTGGATTCTCAAACTTCTGATGGCCATAAGTCTCTAACCATGAGGATTTATGTGAAGTTCCACATAACACTAGAAATGGAATGACAACAAATATTCATCTAGGATAGTTTCAATGAAAAAATCACTTACCTTCATCTCATTATTCCACAAATAAACATGGGTTCTCTAACCATACTTCTAGGATCAATTAATCCGAAAAGCGTCTTCCCGTGAGGGCCTTCACCATAAGGGGACCACTTTGGATTTCATCCATCTGTAATTATTATCAGACATGACAAGACAATAATGAGTCATCTTTACATAAAAGACACTTGGTTCCATTACCCAAACCTTTGTGCTACCGGGATTTCTTTAAGGGTTGACATCAATGACAACCAACCTTAATCAACAATCTCCCCCTTTGGCATTGATGGAAACACTTTGATGAAAAAATGAAATTATGTCATGCAATACTGAAGTCATATCACTCATGCTCCCCTTGGAACCATGCCTCTGTCCTCTACATCTGATGAATCTCTCCCTCATTTTCATCAATGGCAAATGTATCTTTCCATCCAGAGATTCTCCCCTTGACTGAATTGTCCTCTTTATGGTGCTTCCTCGTGTACATCTAAGACATATAAGATAACAATTAAAAAACATTAATTTTGGAGTATAAATAACTATGATTCTCTAGCGAAGATACTCAAAGGATTCTCGTGGAAGTGGTTTTGTAAAGATGTCAACCACTTGTTTTATTGTGCCCACATACTCAACTATGATGTTATTTTCTACAACCTTCTCCTGTAGAAAGTGATACTTGATTGGAATGTGCTTCATATTGATGTGCATCACTGGGTTATTTGAGATATTGATGGTGCTTTTATTATCACAATAGATTGGAATGGGCTCATCATACTCAACACGTATATCTGTCAAATTTTGTTTCATCCAAAGAACCTGTGTACAACATGATGTTGTTGGAATATACTATGCCTTGGCTATATATAAAGATATTGATGATTGTTTCTTTCTTAGCCATGATACTAAACACTCACCTAAGTAGAATGTTGCTCCACTGGTTCTTCATCGATCATCAATACAACCTGCCCAATCTACATCTGTGTAGGCAATAAGTGATAGATCCTTTCCTTTTGGATACCCTAATCCGAACTCTTATGTTCCTTTGTTCTTATGTTCATCTTCTACTTCCTTTTTGAAAGGTTGTTCCATTGATTCATTTTCTTCTTCCTTTGATTTCGGTCTGCCTGTTTCATCAATTGTTATGTTGATGATTTCCACAACTTTTTTCAATCTTAGATTGTAACACTTGTATGCTTTCCTTTTACTTGAGTAACCAAAAAGTACTCATTTTTCCACACAAGAGTCAAAATTTCCCATTCTACCATCTTCTCTTTTGATGTAGCATTTGCTTCCAAAAACTCTGAAGTGGTTCATATTTGTTGGTCTTCCTTTCCATAGCTCGTAGGGAGTTTTGTCAGTGTTGTTTCTGAGCATTAATCTATTTTGAATGTGAATTGTTGTATGCACTTCCTGTGTCCAAAATATATCTGTCAATTTGGAATCCATTAGCATTGTTCAAGCCATTTCTTGTACTATCATGTTCTTTCTTTCAACAACTCCATTCTGTTGAGGTGTCCTAGCAACGAAGAATTTACTTTTTATTCCATGAATGTTGGAGTAGTCCATAAATTGATTTGAAGTGAAAACTCCTCCATTATTAGATCTCAAGCATTTGATTTTTTAATACATTTCATTTTCAACCATTTCCTTGTAGATCTTAAAGTTTTCAAAATCTTCTGACTTATTCTTGTGAAAGTAAACTACAATCATTCTTGTATAATCATCAACTAATAACATAAACCATTTCTGACCTTTTAAACCCTTTAATGTAGATGGTCCAACTAGATTAGTGTGCACAATTTCCAGTGGTCTTGTCATTGAATATTCCTTTGATTTGAACCTGGACTTTGTTTGCCTTGCTTGCATAAAGTGTTGGTTGGCTTTGTGATCTGGGTCATTTCTCTGACTAATTATCTTTTTATGAATTTGACAAGGTTATCAAAATGTATGTGACCCATTCTTCTATGTCATATCCAACTTTCATCTTCCTTTCCTAGACAACACTTTTCATTTCCAATTTCACTTAACACATATATGTTGCTTGAAGTTCTTATAGATGTAGCGATCAATTTTCCTGAACCTTCTTTTCTTATCTTAGACTTTTGTGAATTGAAAGTAAATTTATGACCTTGGTCACACATTTGAATCACACTTAGAATATTATGTTTCATATCTTCTACTAGTAGAACATTTTCTGCCTTTGTATTATTGTTCCCAATTCCGATTGTGCCTTTTCCAATGATTTTAGTTGAATCGTCATTTTTTAAGGATACCGATCCATATCTTTCCTTTCTTAATGTAATAAACATGTCTCTATCACCTGTCATGTGTTTTGAATAGCCATTGTCAACATACCAACCATGTTTCTTCTTCTTAGCTTGTAGAGAGAGTGTGCATTCTTCATTACTATACTGATTCTTCTTTCTTATCCATGTTGTTTTTTGAGGTTCCTGTCTATGATTGTTGTTATTATGTTGTGGTTATCTAGGAGGGACTGTCATTCTGCAATCTTTGGCCATGTGTCCAAAGTTGTTACATTTGTAAGATTCCACTTCAGTGCTCAAATATTCAAACCTGTTGTAACTTCTTCTTTGTGTTTCACTGGGACTTATTAGATAACCCTTTTGTGTATGACTTTAAAAGTTGTTTATGTTCTTGTTGTTAGCTCTGCAATTCACAACTTTATGTCCAAAATCATTACATGATTACATAAACCAAAAAATATAGTTTGATACCTGGGAGTTGAAGATCTTTTGAAAGGAGGTACTCTTATGAATCCTTCTTCTTCTTGAGGCCTATTTGTCTATTGTTGATTATTAAATCTGAATTATCTCTATGGAGGAGTGTCTCTGTAATATTCCTTGTATACCTTCCTATCCCCTTGGATTGTTTCTGCATAGCTTTTTGCATATGTTTATTGATCTGTTGTTCTAGATCTTGATTCCTTTTCTGTCTGATTGTATCCAAGTCCAGACTTGTAAAGAAGAGATTTTTGACTACTAATAATGTCATCCAAAACTTTTGAGATATTTTGCATAGTTGTTTTTGAATATCCTTTCTTAATGTGACAATCTCTGCCTCCAAATTTCCAATGATCCTGTCATTTTATTCTAGTTGTTCTTTGAGTGCTTCTTCAATTATTTTATCTTCTTCTATTTGAACCTTCAAATTTGTGATCATTTTTTCTAGTTCTTGAGAGTCTTCTTTCTTGTCTAGTTGCACTTGTAGTTTCTAGTTTTTCTTCTTCTCTCTTATGATAACTTCTATGGAACATATAAATTCTTCTCGGTAGTCAACTTTTGCCTCTTCAATTTATTCTTCGAATTCTTCATATTCTTCTTCGTCTTATTCATATTCTTCTTCATAGTCTTCTTTATTAGATTCTTATACTTCCATGGATAGAAATATTCTTCTCTCATTGTCACTGACTTCATCTTCATCTGATGATGATATGTCTTCTTTGGTGCATAAGATTTTCTTGAAAACTTTCTTTGTAGTTCTTTTTCCTTTATATGTTTGTTTTCCTTTTGAGTAACCTTCATCATTTATCTTTTTTTTATGAGGACATTTGTTATCAAAATGACCAATACCATCACAATTAAAACAAATTAAAGGAAGCTTACCTCTATACCTACCATCGGTTCCCTTATTCAATCTTTTGACGAAGTTGGCCACTTCTTCATCATTTTATGAGACATCACCATTTTTGCTATGTTCTTCTTGTTTCTTTTCCTTTTTCTTTGATCTTTTGGATGCTTTGAAAGATGCTTCTTTTACATCTGGATTTTCTTGTTCAGTTCTCATTTCATATGTTTTGAAGATTCCATGCAGTTCGTCCATGCTTATTGCATTTGGATATGATCTTTCTTCTAGTGATGATATCTTAGGGTTTAATCTCATAGGAAGAGATCTTAGTATCTTTTGAACAATTACAAATTATTCGATTTATTCTCCCAATCCTACGATTGAATTCATTATTTCATTGACTCGTAAGAAGTAGGCTGCAATATTCTCATCTTCCTTCATCTTTAGTTGTTCGAATTGACCTCTGTAAATTTGAAGCTTTTCCACTTTGACTTTTGAATCTCCTTCATAAATATTTTGAAGCTTCTCCCAAATATCTTTAGAGGATTTACAATATGAAAGTTCGGTGAATATTGTTTCACTGAAACCATTCAAAAGTGCATTTGTGGCTTTGGAATTATTCTGACCAAGTTTCACTCCTTTGTCATTTGTTGGTTGATGCAGCCTCAGCCCTTGCCTCGACAATGGAACCTCTGCGCTGACCTCCCGGTCTTTAAGGATCATTCAAAGTTCACCCTTGAGCCGGAGTGGCTCCTTCGATTCTCCCCTGGAATCTTTATTTAAATTTGACCCACAGGTATTTTTCGGCACCTTACAATCTTTAGGCCCAATCCCTTCTCCATTCACAACAGAAAGTCACAATCAGGTTTCGGGGTTTTCCAATCCCTGATGTCACAAACACTTGCTTCCTTGAATTCCCAATCTCCAATATCCTGATGTGCTCCCTTTGTTCTTTAGCACCTCCTAGCTATACCCTAATCATGTGACCTGTTCTCATAAGACTACAACCTTACCTCCCTTCGGGGTTTCAGACTTCCTTATGCTGAAATGCACGGACTCTTTTTCCACGAGATTATCGATCCTCCGAATCCCGACATGACGTCACTATGAAGCCCTTCCACTGTAAACAAAATCAACGGTCGTGATCGTTTACTAAATCCACGGCTCTAGATCTCTCTAGAGACTTTGCAATTTCAAATACCGAAATGCTTTTGTCTTCGAGACTCTCAATCTCTCGAATCCTGATTCCCCGATATGACCTCTCTTTCGAGAATTTTTCCGATGCTCGCGATTGTTGCCATGCGTCCTCAAGGATGGATGGTTCAGATTTACCCTCACGTTTCACCAATTTAAAAACCAAAACACTCACTTATGTGAGTCCCGATGACTGAATCCTTAATTTAGATGATCATACGACACGTGTCCTCCCTGAGATCCTACGGCTGTGATCTTTTCGCTATTTCAGGGTTAAACAGGTCTCGAAATCTTGTCCTTGAGACTCCCGATATGCCGATGGCCCTCAACTTTTGCCACCTGTCCCCACAAATGGACGGTCCAATTTATATCATGGTTTTGTGATGGACTTTACCGACCTCCTGTCCATGGGATTTCCAATATCCTGAAATCCGATGCCTCGATATCTTGATGCCCTTCAGGACTTTCAATCACTAGACAGGGTTAAATCCTATGCAATTCTTGTCTGACGGTTGGAGGATAACTAGGCGAGGATCCAACGGCCCACGTTCTCCTGAGCTTGAACTCCGAACGCTACCGTAATCTTCTGGCTTCTAGGGTAGATATGACGGCTAGCGAGATTTCACTAATCCTCCCCACAGATTCCTAACCGTCAGTCTCTTCCCTTTGATGATTTCTACGAAGGAAACCAAGGAATATTCCATGGACTTATCCACTTGCGCTACAAACTTCCAATGCCCCTCAATTTTTTCAAAGGCTTTATTCCTCCTGAGATTCTCACAACTTCGAGCCTCAAAGAGGATCCTTGCACGCACTCCTTGCGGACACCTTCAAACACCTAAAGTGTTGAAGCTCTTCGACCTTGCACATGCTCTACAACAATGGTCTCTCAATAGTTTCGCTCATATACGAAACTCTGAGACTCTCCTTCGGCCTGCGCACACCTTGCACGAATCTTGTGCCCAACTACCCTTGAAGGTAATGAGAACAAAAGTTACCTCTCTTGGGATTTTAGAGACAACCTTCTGAGCTCCCTGTCAACGCACTCCTTGCAGACAATTCAACTGCACTCCTTGTAGGAATCTTTCTCAGATAGAGAAACAATTGAAACTCATTCTCCTTACTCTTTCTCTCTCATATTTCGAACATTCAATAAGAAATAATTCATACATAGCCTAAAATCAGTTGCATGAAAAAAAGAATGATGCAGGAGCATCACCGACTCATCAAGCGAGCCAGCGCGGAAGTGGAAGATAACTGGATGAGCCAGCACACATTTTGAAATGCTTTGGGACTGTTGCGCAGATCTTAAATGAGTCATTTAAGATAGGATGCCTTTGTACATTGTAAATGGACCTTGAGCGGTAAGCTCTCGTCCTTAGGTAGATAGACGACATTTAATTTAGTTAATGCTGGTAGATAGGAATTTAATTTTAGATTTGATAGCTTAGAGCCCAAGAGGGAAAAATGGATATAGACACCCTCATTGTATCATTGTAACATGAATAGGAGCAAGAAGAGAAGAGCATGCAGAGAACTGTATAAAGAACACCCATGTACAAACATTTGAATTAATAGAAGAGCTTTGATTCAAATTCATGGTTTATGTTGTTTCTCTGTGTATTGATGTTATGCTCATGAATATTTTCTTCCAGTTATACATTTTCTTTTATATGCTGTGTACGTGATTTCATGGTTGAATTGAAGTCTGAGAGGGTGAGTGAATGATGTTATGCTCTTGAAACCTATTTCGATTATGAAGACATTGAAGAGGATAAAAAGGTCAGACATGTTGTCACACGTTTGAAAGAGCATGCAACATTATGGTGGGATGAGCTACAAGATGATAGACGCTGCAAGGGAAAGCAGAAGATTAAAAGTTGAGATCGAATGATTGCAAAGATGAAGGAAAAGTTCATCTTGAGAGACTATCAAAGTTCTTTGTTCAAGAGGATGCAGAACCTGAGACAGAAACTGATGAAAGTGAAATAATACATTGAGGAATTCCATCGACTGAACATCAGAGCAGGTCATCGGGAGAGCGATGATGAGAAGGTTGCTAGATATCTGAATGGTCTGAGATA
>JASDQU011025740.1:17239-32150 GCA_032191745.1 Picea mariana
GCTTGGTTGAATTCAAGATAAGGGAATATAATGATAAAGTACTCTGTGATGTCATTCCCATGGATGTTTGTCATTTATTGCTGGGTAGACCATGGCAATATGACAGAAATGTGATTCATGATGGGAGAATGAACACATATACTTTAGAGAAGGATGGGAGGACACACAGGTTGCTTCCGATAAAGGATAAGGAGGTGAAACCGGAAGTGAACAACACAGTACTTCTCATGAGTGGGAAGGAGCTTCTTACAGAGGTGAAGAAGAAAGAAGATCCACAATTCTTTGTGGTCAGAAAGACGAGAATTGTTCTAACTAGCACAAGAGTGGATGATCTACCAGATGAGGTTCAGGAACTGCTGGAAGAGTTTGCTGACATTATAGTGGACGAATTACCTCGTTCATTTCCACCAATGAGGAGTGTGAGTCATCATATAGACCTCATACTAGGAGCCAATTTACCGAATAAATCTATGTACAGATTGACGCTGCAAGAAAATGAAGAGGTCAAGAGGCAGGTTCAGGAGTTGTTGGACAAAGGATTGGTCAGGGAAAGCTTGAGCCCATGTGTTGTTCCAAAAGTGCTTATCCCAAAGAAGGATGGAGGTTGGAGAATGTGTATCGACTCGAGAGTGATCAATAAAATAACCATCAGGTACAAGTTCCCATTGCCGAGAATGGATGATTTAATGGATTTCCTGAGTGGGGAAAAGTATTTTTCAAAGATATATTTCAAGAGCGGGTACCATTAGATTCACATGTGGGAAGGTGATGAGTGGAAGACAGCCTTCAAAACCAACGAAGGACTGTATAAATGGCTAGTCATGTCATTTGGCTTGACGAATGCACCAAGTACCTTTATGAGGTTGATGAATGAAGTCCTGAGGTATTTCATCGAGAAATTTGTCATTGTGTATCTAGATGACATACTTATTTATAGTAAATCAGAGGATGAACATCTGAAGCATTTGGCCATTGTGATGAAGAAGCTACAGTAGGAGAAGCTGTTGATTAATATGAAGAAGTCCTCATTCATGAAAACCGAGCTCATTTACTTGGGATTTGTCATATTAGCGAATGGGTTGAGGATGGACCCAGATAAAGTAGAATTGATCAAGAATTGGCCATCACCGAGAAATATTTTCGAGGTGAGAAGTTTTCATGGACTGGCTAGTTTCTACCGAAAATTCATCAGGAATTTCAGTGGAATTAGCGCAACGATGATGGACATAGTGAAGAAGCAACATAAGTCTTTTCACTAGACAACAGAGGCTGAAAAGAGATTCAATCTATTGAAGTGGAATATCACAGAACAACCAGTTTTGGTGTTGTCGGATTTCCAGAAGACATTTCAGGTGAAATGTGATGCAAGCGGGTTTTCCATAGGAGCGGTCTTGAGTCAGGAACACAGGCCGGTTGCATATTTCAGCGAGAAGCTCGATGAAGAAAAACTGAAGTACTCCACATACGATAAAGAATTTTATTCTATCATACAAGCGTTGAAGAAGTGGAGGCATTACTTGATCCCAAAAGAATTTGTTTTATATAGTGATAATCATGCATTGCAATTTGTGACTCAATAGAAGAAGTTGAATCAGAAACATGCTAAATGGGTATAGTATATGCAGAATTTCACATTTGTGATTAAACACATTTCAGGTACTGCTAACAAAGTGGCTGATGCCTTTAGCAGTGAGTGTGTTGCTGCAGGAATTCCAAGTCAAAACATTGGGTTTTGAAAATCTCAGGGACATGTACACAGAAGATGAAGATTTTGCGGAGGCATATGAAGCAGCTGAGAATCCAGTTCTCAGAGACAAAATCCCTTGGATAGATTATATGATCAAGGAGGGATTTTTGTTCAGAGGCAATCAATTGTGTATTCCAAATTTCTCCATGAGGGAGAACCTGTCAAAGGAGAAGCACAACGGAGGATTGGCAGGGCTTTTCGGTCATGACAAGACATTCGTGAAGTTGAATGAGTCATATTTTTGGCTGGGAATGTGAGCAGATGTGAAAATATTTGTTGATAGATGTAGAATTTGCCAGCATTGGAAGGGGAGAAAGAAGAATGTGGGTCTTTATCAGCCATTGTCCACACCAGAGAGGCCATGGGAGGCTATAAGAATGGATTTTGTATTGGGGTTACCAAGGACGCAAAGAGGATTTGATTCTGTCTTTGTTGTAGTGGACAGGTTTTCAAAAATGGCACATTTTAATCCATGCCAGAAAACCAGCGATGTGACTCACATCGCAAATCTGTTTTTCAAGGAGGTCATTCGACTTCATGGATTGCCGAAAAGCATAGTTTCAGACAGAGATACCAAATTCATAGGGAATTTTTGGAGGACCTTATGAAAAAATCTAGGAACTAACCTGGCATTTAGTTCAGCTTATCATCCTCATATGGATGGGCAAACAGAAGTGGTGAACAAGAGTCTAGGAGACTTGCTGAGAAGCTTGGTGACAGAGCACCATAGCAGCTGGGATAACATATTGCCACAAGCAAAGTTTGCATACAATGATTCAGTGAATAGAAGCATAGGCCGAAGTCCATTTCAGATTGTATATGGCATGCAGCCGAGAGCAATTTCTGAACTGAGAGATTCAGATCCGACTGCTACTAGCAGCGCTAGTGCAGAAGAATTCGCTGAAGCGATGAAGGAACTTCATAGCAGGGTGAAGGAGCGACTGCTGAAATCAAACCAGGAATATAAGCGCAGAGAAGATCAGCACCAGAGACAACTTTAGTTTGAAGTTGATGATCTATTTTTGGCGCATTTAGGGAAAGAAAGGTTCCCGAGGGGAACATACAATAATATGAAAATGAAGAAAATCGGACCATGCAAGGTCCTGAAGAAATTCGGAGAAAACAATTATGAGATTGAGTTGTCGGATGGCATCGGAATATCTTCAATATTCAATGTCGTAGCTTTATACCCATATAGGGCTGGAGAAGCAGAGAGTGGAGTGGAGCAGCCAGTGATCCAGTGGGTGAAACAACTGCCAGTTGCAGAGAAGTCATAGATGGAATGCATATTGGGCAAGAGAGTAAGCAAGAAGACCAGGAGAAAAGAATACTTTGAGTATCTGGTCAAGTGGAAAAATCATCCAGTAGAAGATTCCAGCTGGGAGGATGAAGCAGGGATATAGAAGCATGGACATACCGTGCAGGAGCTCGTGGACAGGAGCCCACGAAATTTTTCAAGCCGAGGAGTATGATGCAGGAGCATCATCGACTCATCAAGCGAGCCAACGTGAAAGTGGAAGATAGTTGGATGAGCCAGCACACATTTTGAAATTCTTTGGGACAGTTGCGTAGATCTTAAATGAGTCATTTAAAATAGGATGCCTTTGTACATTGTAAATGGACCTTGAGCGGATAACTCTCATCCTAGGTAGATGGACGACATTTAATTTAGTTAATGCTGGTAGATAGGAATTTAATTTTAGATTTGATAGCTTAGAGCCCAACAGGGAAAAATGGATATAGACACCCTCATTGTATCATTGTAACATGAACAGGAGTAAGAAGAGAAGAGCATGTAGAGAACTGTATGAAGAACACCCATGTACATACATTTGAATTAATAGAAGAGCTTTGATTCAAATTCATGGTTTATGTTGTTTCTCTGTGTATTGATGTTATGCTCATGAATATTTGCTTCCAGTTATACATTTTCTTTTATATGCTGTGTACATGATTTCATGGTTGAATTGAAGTCTGATAGGGTGAGTGAATGAGCTTCAATTGTTTCTCTAATTGAGTCAGAGGATTTTTGCAAGGAGTGCAGTTGAATTGTCTGCAAGGAGTGCGTTGACAGAAGGGTTAAATTAGAGTTATCTTTTGTTCTCATTTCCTCGAAGGTGCAGTTAGGCACAGTGTCATGCAAGGAGGACGCAGGCCAAGCTAAGTCTCAGAGTTGTGATTCTGAGCAAAGTATTGGAAGACTGCTGCTGCAGGTGTGTGCAGAGTAAAAAGACTTCAACACAAAAGCATCGTTGAAGGTTTGCCGCAAGGAGTGCGCACAAGAAGTCCTCAGGAAGATTTGAGAAATCGAGAACAAGCTCAGGAGAAGTAAAGTCTTCAAATCTGTTGAAGGACTGCATAGAAGTTTTCCCATCAAGAAAATCCTTCAGGGAGAGAGGAGCGACAACCAAGATCTTGTGGAGGGAAATCGTGGAAATCCCGCCAGCCGTCGGATCCGACCGATTAGCGAGAAGGTTACAGCAATATTCGAGCTGAGCTCGTAAGGCTGGTGAACCGTTGGATCAGCAGTTGATTTCCCATCAGTCGTTATATTTCAAGGAGTTATGTAGGGTTTAAGCCCTAATGTGCAGAGGAGAAGTCTCGGACAAGTTATCGGGATATTGAAGTCATCGGGAATTCTGAGAGTGCAGAAATCATGACATAAGGAGTCGCGATCCGCGATATCCCGATAAGATCAGAACCATCCATTCAACAGGGACACGTGTCAGGAGATCTAAGGACGTCGTCAATCGGATTATCGGATTTTCCGAGAATAGGATACTTGGACAGGATGAAATTGCGATCCGCGATATCTAGACAAGAGAGTTGGGTGGGCCGCAACAGGAGCTAGTGGAGAACAGGTGGCAAAGTATCAGGGATCAGGAAAAAGAAATTCCTTAGTTCATCGACATCTGGATTTGCGATCCCACGAATTCTGAAATCCTGATAGAGGTAACAAGAAATTGAAGAGACATCCCACATGTGCATCGGAGATTCGGTGCATCGGGTATTGGGAGTCGGAAATTCAAAGTGCATGACATTGCGAGTTGCGAAATCGCGATAGAGAAGAAGTCTTGATAGGTACGGGAAGAATTCAATGTTGACTGGCCATTGGGTCTCGGGGGATTTGAGAGTCCAGAGATAGACAGTGAACTTGCGAAGCTACAACTTCCAATATCCCAATCACTAAGGGAGATCACTTGGAAGAGTTGCTGTGGGTAAGGAAAATTCCCAATAGGGAATTAGAGGAACCTTAAAGTTCTTCGGGCTGAGAGGAAAATAAGATCCTGTGGGAGAGGGCGTGCTCCGAGGAGTGTGGACCTGCATCAAGTGGTATCAGAGCGGGAATATCTCTTTTCTTTCTGTAGCAGAGAAGAAAATTTACCATGCCGCCCAGGAGAGAGAGACAATCACCCGCTCCAGAGGATAGGGAGGTGCGGAGAAGAGGCAGGCTGGTAGGAAATCCAGAAATGGAGAGACAGATGCGTGATCTCCGAGCAATACTTGAGGAGATGGAGACAGCGCAAAGACGCACACCTAGTGCAGGGGATCTTAGCGATTCCGACAGTGAAGTCGAAGCTGAACGTGAGGATGAAGTTGCAGCCGAGGATGCCGTGAATGAATGAGTGATTAAAGATATTGCCAGGATGGGTGCGAAGGCATGAATGGACATTCCAGTTTACGAGGGAAATCTGGATGCAAAAGAGCTTCTGGATTGGATACAAGCTCTTGACACCTACATCGATTATGAAGACATCGAAGAGGATAAGAAGGTCAGACATGCTGTCAAACGTTTGAAAGGGCATGCAACATTATGGTGGGATGAGCTACAAGCTGATAGATGCTGTAAGGGCAAGCAAAAGATTAAAAGCTGGGATCGAATGCTTGCAAAGATGAAGGCAAAGTTCATCCCGAGAGACTATCAAATTTCTCTGTTCAGGAGGATGCAGAACCTGAGACAGAAACTGATGACAGTGAAAGAATACACTGAGGAACTCTATTGACTGAACATTAGAGTAGGTCATCAGGAGAGCGATGATGAGAAGGTTGCTAGATATCTGAATGGTCTGAGATACGACATTCAGGATGAATTGAGCATGGTAACCATCCAAACATTGGAGGATCCTTATCAGATGGCTCTGAAAGTAGAAGAGACGTTGAGCCGTAAGCAAGGTCAGTGAGGGCGAGGAAGAATTCATCCCAGAGGCAAGGAAGTTGCCCAGGACAAATACCAGAAGCCCAAGGAGGGATGGAAGAAACCTCAGGGTAAAGTAGAAAGAGGTGGGACCTCACAGAGAAGACCATACATTCAACATAGAGGACAACATAATGAACAGAGGGGAGATTATGCTGATGCAAATACTTTTCCTCGTACAAGAGGTAGAGGAAGAGGAAGAGGTGGAGTGATCACATGCTTCACATGTGGGAAAAATGGGCACAAGTCATTCAAGTGTCCAGAGAAAAAGAAGGATAGTGGGGAAGCTCACATCGTCGAAGCACATAAGTGGGATGTTCAGGTCGAAGACATAGAAGGCGAAAGGTCGCTGATGATGCAAAAAGTTCTCTTAACACCCGGAAAGGAGGTGGGGAACTCAGCTCAAAGGACCATACTTTTTAGGATAGCTTGCAAGACCAAGGACAGGGTGTGCAAGGTCATTGGTGACAGTGGTAGCATGGATAATCTTGTTTCAATCGAGATGGTAGAGAAACTGGAGCTGGAGACAACTGATCACCCAAGTCCATACAAGGTTTCATGGCTACAAAAAGGACATCAGGTGAGTGTCACTAGACAATGCTTGGTTGAATTCAAGATAAGGGAATATAATGATAAAGTACTTTGTGATGTCATTCCCATGGATGTTTGTCATTTATTGCTGGGTAGACCATGGCAATATGATAGAAATGTGATTCATGATAGGAGAATGAACACATATACTTTAGATAAGGATGGGAGGACACACAGGTTGCTTCCGATAAAGGATAAGGAGGTGAAACCGGAAGTGAACAACACAATACTTCTCATGAGTGCGAAGGAGCTTCTTACGGAGGTGAAGAAGAAAGAAGATCCACAATTCTTTGTGGTCAGAAAGACGAGAATTGTTCTGACTAGTACAAGTGTGGATGATCTACCAGATGAGGTTCAGGAACTGCTGGAAGAGTTCGCTGACATTATAGTGGACGAATTACCTTGTTCATTGCCACCAATGAGGAGTGTGAGTCATCATATAGACCTCATACCAGGAGCCAGTTTACCGAATAAATCTGCGTATAGATTGACGTCGCAAGAAAATGAAGAGGTCAAGAGGTAGGTCTAGGAGTTGTTGGACAAAGGATTGGTCAGGGAAAGCTTGATCCCATGTGTTTTTCCAACAGTGCTTAGCCCAAAGAAGGATGGAGGTTGGAGAATGTGTACCAAATCAAGAGCGATCAATAAAATAACCATCAGGTACAGGTTCCCATTGCCGAGAATGGATGATTTAATGGATTGCATGAGTGGGGCAAAGTATTTTTCAAAGATAGATTTCAAGAGAGGGTACCATCAGATTCGCATGAGGGAAGGCGATGAGTGGAAGACAACCTTCAAAACCAACGAAGGACTGTATGAATGGCTAGTCATGTCGTTTTTCTTGACGAATGCACCAAGTACCTTTATGAGGTTGATGAATGAAGTCCTGAGGGATTTCATCGGGAAATTTGTCATTGTGTATCTGGATGACATACATATTTATAGTAAATCAGAGGCTGAACATCTGAAGCATTTGGCCATTGTGATGAAGAAGCTACAGCAGGAGAAGTTGTTGATTAATATGAAGAAGTCCTCATTCATGAAAACCAAGCTCATTTACTTGGGATTTGTCATATCGGCGAATGAGTTGAGGATGGACCCAGATAAAGTAGAAGTGATCAAGAATTGGCCATCACCGCGAAATATTTTCGAGGTGAGAAGTTTTCATGGACTGGATAGTTTCTACCCAAAATTCATCAGTAATTTCAGTGGAATTAGCACAACAATGATGGACACAGTGAAGAAGCGACATAAGTCTTTTCACTGGACAACAGAGGCTGAAAAGAGCTTCAATCTGTTGAAGCGGAAGATCACGGAACAACCAGTTTTGGTGTTGCAGGATTTCCATAAGACATTTCAGGTGAAATGTGATGCAAGCGGGTTTCCCATAGGAGTGGTCTTGAGTCAGGAAGACAGGTCGGTTGGATATTTCAGTGAGAAGCTCGATGAAGCAAAACTGAAGTACTGCACATACGATAAACAATTCTATGCTATCATATAGGCGTTGAAGAAGTGGAGGCATTACTTGATCCCAAAAGAATTTGTTTTATATAGTGATAATCATGCATTGCAATTTGTGACTCAATAGAAGAAGTTGAATCAGAAACATGCTAAATGGGTAGAGTACATGCATAATTTCACATTTGTGATTAAACACATTTCAGGTACTGCTAACAAAGTGGTTGATGCCTTGAGCAGGAAGTGTTTGTTGTTGCAGTAATTCCAAGTCAAAACATTGGGTTTTGAAAATCTCAAGGACATGTATGTAGAAGATGCATATTTTGCGGAGGCGTATGAAGCAGTTGAGAATCCAGTTCTTAGATACAAAATCCCTTGGATAGATTGTATGATCCAGGAGGGATTGTTATTTAGAGGAAATCAATTGTGTATTCTGAATTTCTCCATGAGGGAGAAACTGTTAAAGGAGAAGCACAACGAAGGATTGGCAGGGTATTTCGGTCACGACAAGACATTCGCAAAGTTGAATGAGTCATATTTTTGGCTGGGAAT
This sequence comes from Picea mariana, assembly GCA_032191745.1. Taxonomy (NCBI): domain Eukaryota; kingdom Viridiplantae; phylum Streptophyta; class Pinopsida; order Pinales; family Pinaceae; genus Picea; species Picea mariana. Next base: position 25,783 of record JASDQU011025740.1, read on the forward strand.
GTGAGCCGATGTCAAAATATTTGTTGATAGATGTATAATTTTCTAGCATTCGAAGGGGAGAAAGCAGAATGCGGGTCTTTATCAACCATTGTCCATACCAGAGAGGCCATGGGAGGCTATAAGCATGGATTTTGTATTGGGATTACCAAGGACGCCAAGAGGATTTGATTTCGTCTTTGTAGTAGTGGACAGGTTTTCAAAAATGGCACATTTTATCCCATGCCAGAAAACTAGCGATGCGACTCACATTGCAAATCTGTTTTTCAAGGAGGTCATTTGACTTCATGGATTGCCGAAAAGCATAGTTTCAGACAGAGATACCAAATTCATAGGGAATTTTTGGAGGACCTTATGGAAAAAGATAGGAACTAACCTGGTGTTTAGTTCAGCTTATCATCCTCAGAAGGATGGGCAAACAGATGTGGTGAACATAAGTCTAGGAGACTTGCTGAGAAGCTTGGTGATAGAGCACCATAGCAGCTGGGATAGCATATTGCCACAGGCAGAGTTTTCATACAATGATTCAGTGAATAGAAGCATAGGCTGAAGTCCATTTCAGGTTGTATATGGCATGCAACCGAGAGGAATTTCTAAACTGAGAGATTCAGAGTCAACTGCTACTAGCAGCACTAGTGCAGAACAATTCGTTGAAGTGATGAAGGAACTTCACAGCAGGGTGAAGGAGAAACTACTAAAATTAAACCAGGAATATAAGTGCAGAGCAGATCAGCACCGGAGACAACTTCAGTTTGAATTTGATGATCTAGTTTTGGTGCATTTAAGGAAAGAAAGGTTCCCGAGGGGAACATACAATAAGCTGAAAATGAAGAAAATCGGACCATGCAAGGTCTTGAAGAAATTCAGAGAAAACGCTTATGAGATTGAGTTGCCAGATGGCATCGGAATATCTCCGATATTCAATGTCATAGATTTATACCCATATAGGGCTGGGGAAGCATAGAGTGGACCGGAGCAGCCAGTGATCCAGTGGGTGAAGCAACTGCCAGTTGCAGAGAAGCCGCAGATGGAATGCATATTGGGCAAGAGAGTAAGCAAGAAGACCAGGAGAAAAGAATACTTTGAATATCTGGTCAAGTGGAAAAATCATCCAATAGAAGATGCCAACTGGGAGGATGAAGCAGGGATACAGAAGCATGGACATACCATGCAGGAGCTCATGGAAAGGAGCCCATGAAATTTTTCAAGCCGAGGAGTATGATGTGAGAGCATCACCGACTCATCAAGTGAGCCAATGCAGAAGTGGAAGACAGTTGGATGAGCCAGCACACATTTTGAAATGCTTTCGTACTGTTGTGCAGATCTTAAATGAGTCATTTAATATAGGATGCCTTTGTACATTGTAAATGGACCTTGAGTGGATAGCTCTCGTCCTTAGGTAGATAGACGACATTTAATTTAGTTAATGCTGGTAGATAGGAATTTAATTTTAGATTTGATAGATTAGAGCCCAAGAGGGAAAAATGGATATAGACACCCTCATTGTATCATTGTAACATGAATAGGAGCAATAAAAGAAGAGCATGCAAAGAACTGTATGAAGAACACCCATGTACAGACATTTGAATTAATAGAAGAGCTTTGATTCAAATTCATGGTTTATGTTGTTTCTCTATGTATTTATGTTATGCTCATGAATATATGCTTGCAGTTATACATTTTATTTTATATGTTTTGTATGTGATTTCATGTTTGAATTAAAGTCTGAGAGGGTGAGTGAATGAGTTTCAATTGTTTCTCTAATTGAGTCAGAGGATTCCTGCAAGGAGTGGAGTTGAATAGTCCGCAAGGAGTGCGTTGACATAAGGGTTAAATTAGAGTTAGATTTTCTTCTCATTTCCTCGAAGGTGCAGTTAGTAATAGTTCCATGCAAGGAGGACGCAGGCCAAGCTAAGTCTCAGATTCATGATTCTGAGCAGAGTATTGGAAGACTGTTGTTGCAGGTGTGCGCAGAGTCAAAAGACTTCAACACGGAAGTGTCGTTGAAGGTTTGCCACAAGGAGTGCGTGCAAGAAGTCCTCAGGAAGATTTGAGAAATCGAGAACAAGCTCAGGAGAAGTAGAGCCTTCAAATCTATTGAACGACTGCACATAAGTTTTCCCATAAAGAAAATCCTTCAGGGAGAGAGGAGCGACGGTCAAGATCTTGTGGAGGGAACTCATGGAAATCCCACTAGCCATCGGATCCGACTGATTAGCGAGAAGGTTACATCCATATTCGATTCAAGCTCAAAAGGTTGGTGAACCATTGGATCATTAGTTTATTTCTCGTCATTCGTTAGATTTCGAGGAGTTACGCAAGGGTTAAACCCTAGTGCGCAGAGGAGAAGTCTCAGACAAGTTATCGGGATATTGAAGTCATCAAGAATTCCGAGAGTGCATAAATCATGACATCAGGAGTCATGATCCACGATATCCCGATAATATCAGAACCGTCCATTCAGTAGGGACACGTGTCAGGAGATCCAAGGATGTCGTGAATCGGAGTATCAGAGTTTCCAAGAACAGGATACTCAGACAGGTTGAAATCGCGATCCGCGATATCCCGACGGGAGAGTTGGGTGGGCTGCAGCAGGAGTTAGTGGAGAACAGGTGGCAAAGTATTGGGGATCGAGAAAAAGAAAGTCCCGAGTTCATCGACATCTGGATTCACGATCCCGCGAATTTTGAAATCTCGATAGAGGTAACAAGAAATTGAAGAGACAGTCCACACGTGCATCGAAGATTCGGCGCATTGGGTATCGGGAGTCGGAAATTCAAAGTGCATGACATCGCGAGTTGCGAAATTGCGATAGAGCAGAAGTCCTGATAGGTACGGGAAGAAGTCAACGTTGACTGGCCATCGGGTCTTGGGGGATTTGAGAGTCCAGAGATAGCCAGTGAACTTGCGAAGCTGTGAGTTCCGATCTCCCGATCACTAAGGGAGATCACTTGGAAGAGTTGTTGTGGGTAAGGAAAATTTCCAAGAGGGAATTAGAGGAACCTTAGAGTTCTTCGGGCCAAGAGGAAAAGAAGATCCTCTGGGAGCGGGCGTCCTCCTAGGAGTGCGGACCTACATCAAAGAATAAATCATTCATGAGCATAAAATTCTAAGATGCATACACAGAGAATAAACACGACGCCATGAATTTGAATCAAATCTCTTTCTATTAATTCAAATATTTGTACATGGGTGGTCTTACACAGCTCTTTGCATGCTCTCTTTCTTCCTTCTCTGTTCAGGTTTCTATTATACAATACACAATGAGGGTGTCTATATCCGTTTTCCCTCCACTCCTTCTAAAACTTTTTAATCTAATATTCAATTCTACCTACTTACATAAATGCTTTCTACCTACTATGGACGAGAGTGGATCGCTCAAGGTACTTTACAATATATAAGTACGCTTCTTCTTAACTATCACTTTTAAGTTTGTTGCATCAAATCTTCAAAATTTTTAAACAATTTATCATGTGCTCAAAATGTGTTGCGCTCATCCCCACACTCGCTTGATGTTGACAATGCTCCTGCATCATACTCGCTCGCTTGGAAATTTTCATGGGATCTTGTCCATGAGCTCCTGCACGGTCTGTCCATGCTTCTAAATCTCTGCTTCATTTTTCCAGTTGGCATCTTCAACTGGATGGCCCTTCCATTTGACCAAATATTCAAATTATTCTTTCCTTCTGGTCTTCTTGCCAATTCTTTTCTCTAATATTCTTTCTATTTGTGGCTTCTCTGCAACTGGCATCTACTTTTTCCACTGAACCTCTGACTATTCATCACTTGTTCCTTCTCCCTCAGCGTTTTATGGGTACAAATATGAGACATTGAATATCAGGGAAATTCCGATCCCATCGGGTAATTCAATCTCATAAGCATTTGCCCCAAATCTCTTCAAGACCCTGCATGGCCTGATTTTCTTCATCTTAATCTTATTATATGTTCCTCTCAGGAACCTTTATTTCCTCAAATGTGCCAGAATCAAGTCACCAACCTCAAATTGAAGTCGTCTTCTGTGCTGATCTGCTCTACGCTTACACTCCTGACTTGAATTCTGCAATCACTCCTTCGCCTGGCTGTGAATTTCCTCCATCGCCTCTGCGAATTATTCTACACTAGTGCTCCTAGTCGCAGTCTATTCTAAATCCATCAGTTCAGAAATTCCTCTCGACTGCATGCCATAGACAACCTAAAATGGACTCTACCCTGTGCTCCTATTAACCAAGTTGTTATACGCAAACTCTGCCTGTGGTAATATGTTGTCCCACTGGCTGTGGTGTTCTGTCACCAAGCTTCTCAGCAAGTCTCCCAGACTTCTGTTCACTACTTTTGCCTGTCCATCTGTCTGAGGATTATAAGCCAAAATAAATTCCAAGTTACTTCCTAGCTTCTTCCATAAGGTCCTCCAAAAGTGCCCTATGAACTTAGTGTCTCGAGCCGAAACTATGCTCCTTGGTAAGCCATGAAGTCGAATGACCTCTTTGAAAAACAGGTTCACAATGTGAGTTGCGTCACTGGTTTTTTGACATGGAATGAAGGGTGCCATCTTGGAAAATCTATCCACCACCACAAATATTCAATCAAAACCTCTTTGCGTTCTTGGCAACCCCAATATGAAATACATGTTGATTGCATCCCACGGCCTCTCTGGTATGGGCAATGGTTGATAAAATCCCGCATTTTGTCTCCTTCCCTTCGAATGCTGGAAAATTCTACATTTGTCCACAAATCTCTTGACATCCGCTCACATTCCTAGACAAAAATACAACTCATTCAGCTTCACAATTTTTTTTTCATGACCGAAATGTCTGGCCAATCCTCCACTATGTTTCTCCTTCAACAGATTATTCCTCATGGAGCACTTTGGGATACAAAGTTGATTTCCCTTAAACAACAATCCTTCTTGGATCATGTATTCTGCCCATTGGCTCTGGTCTTCGAGAACTGGATTCTCAGCTGCTTCATATGCCTCCTGAAAATCTGGATCATCGATGTACATGTCCCTGAGATCATCAAAACCCAACGTTTTGACTTTGAACTCCTGCAACAACAAACACTTCCTACTCAAAGCATCAACAACTTTGTTAGCAGTACCAGAAATGTGTTTAATCACAAAAGTGAAAATTTTCATATATTCAACCCATTTTACATGTCCTTGATTCAACTTTTCCTGTTGAGTCAGGAACTGTAGTGCATGATTGTCACTATATAAGACAAAATCTTTGGGAATCAAGTAATGCCTCCATTTATTTAATGCCTGTATAATAGCATAAAACTCCTTATCATAAGTGGAGTATTTCACTTTCGCTTCATTCATCTTCTCGTTGAAGTATTCTATTGGTCTGTCTTCTTGACTCAAGACTGCCCCTATTGCAAATCCACTTGCATCGCATTTCACTTGAAATGTATTTTGAAAATTAGGCAACACCAAAATTGGTTGCTCCGTAATTTTCCTCTTCAATAGATTAAAACTCTTAGCAGATTCTTTTGTCCAGTGAAAAGATTTATGTCTTTTCTTCACTGTATCCATCATTGCTGCACTAATTCCACTGAAATTCTTGATGAACTTCCAGTAGAAACTAGCCAATCCGTGAAAACTTCTCACCTCAAATATGTTCCTCAGTGATGGCCAATTCTTGATCACTTCCACCTTATCTGGATCCATCCTCAATTTGTCTACAGAAATAAAAAATCCCAAGTAAATGAGCTTTGTCTTCATGAATGAGTATTTCTTCATGTTTATGAGCAAATTTTCTTGCTGTAATCTCTTCATCACTATAGCCAAATGCTTCAAATGCTCCGCTACTGTTTTACTGAAAACCAATATGTCATCTAAATACACAATGACAAATTTCTTGATGAATTCTTTCAGGACTTCATTCATCAATCTCATAAAGGTACTTGGCGCATTTTTTAAGACAAATGGCATAACAAGCCATTCATACAACCCTTCGTTAGTCTTGAAGGTTGTTTTCCATTCATCACCTTCTCTCATGTGGATTTGATGATAACCACTTTTCAAATCAATTTTTGAAAAATATTTTGCGCCACTTAAGCAATCCATCAAATCATCCATCCTCGGCAATGGAAATCTGTATATGATGGTTATCTTGTTAATATCCCTCGAGTCAATACACATCCTCCAGCCTCCGTCTTTCTTCGGACTGAGTACTGTTGGAACAACACATGGACTCAAGATTTCTCTGACTAAACCTTTGTCCAACAACTCCTGGTCTTGTCTTTTGACCTCTTCATTCTCTTGCGGCATTAATATGTATGCAGATTTGTTTGGAAAACTGACTCCTGGTATGAGATCAATGTGATGACTCAAACTTCTGATCGATGGCAACGAACGAGGTAGTTCATCC
>JASDQU011025741.1:44460-57174 GCA_032191745.1 Picea mariana
ATGATAGTCCAAATAACGATGGAAGAGTTTTCACGCTTTCAGTCGTGAAAACTAAATCGAAATCAATTTGCAAATGTCGCTTGAAAATGAAAATATCGTTTGATTGCAAAAATGCGAAAAAATTTGAAGTTCAAGAGACATAGGTGTAGGCAGCTTTTTAGGAAAATTAAAAAAAATTGAATTGGCTGCCAACAGAAAGCTATAGGGAAGCCTACCATGATCCCTTCCCTAGGAGGAACAAGTTTCTTCAGAGGAAAACTAGTAAACCTATGTGGAAGGCTCACCTAGATACCTATGACTGTCAATGGAACTTCGACAGAGGAAGACTTTGAGATCATTAAATTTGTTGAAGATAGAGCCCCATTTACCATGCTCATAGGAAAACCCTAGATTGATAGAGAACAGGCTAGACGAAGAGAAGAAGAGAAATTTTTGGAATAGAAGAAGGAAGAGTTAAAAGAATTTATGACCAGAAGGATCCTGCACTTGATTGAAGAAAAAAAGAGCATATCGCAGATATTTAATATTAGTACCTTCGATGTCAAAGCTAAGAGATCGATTGAGGATCCATAGAAGATTGAGTTACCTATTTTTGATACAAAAGAATTATTATCAAGGAACCCTAAGAAAGATTTTCCATAGTGCGGAGTAACTAAGACCACAAAAGATAAACATCAGAATGGTAAAAGCATTACTGAGGCGAAACTCACTGGGAAGAAGGCTAGGAAGTTAAGAAAGAAAAGGGCTAATACTGTAAGGTTACAAGAGGTTCTAGAGGACACTTCGCAGTAAGAAGAATTGCAGAATTGGAGCTTCATTGAGATATCAGAACAACGACATAGAATACTTTGCCATGACAAAGCAATATAGCCGTTGGAACCGATATACCCGATCAACCGTCACTACGAACGGATCGAAAAGCAGTTATGGGTTACCAATAGACCATTAGATAACACCAGAATAGATAGAACGGAGTTAATGAAGGCCCCATGTCCATTGCTGAGATTGCCTACTTAAACTGTCGCACCACGCACTGAGAATACTTTTTGCTAACTAAGAATCTGAGCACGAACCCTGAGATTTTCTTACCTTGAGATCATTTCCTTACTATTCGCTGTCATCTCTGAATTCCTTTTGCAGCCGAGCCAGCTGACCCAAGTTTGTATGTTGAACAAGCTCAATTCTACTGAGAAAATTGTTGAAGAAGTTCTAATTGATTTAATGGATGAGAGAGTCATGTCAGAATGCAGAATTTCTATAGGTGTATAGGCATCATCCTCAAGCATATTTCCATCTTCCCCCTCCACTGCTCGAGTAAGACCATCTCGACTACCTTCAGAAAGACGATCTAAGCTAGGAAATGACTTCGCCACTGTGAAGATGATCCCAAGCATCTTGCCTAAATATATCTCACCACTAAGTGGACAAGTGAATCGAGACTCTTTACCTAGAGACTTTGAATATGTTGTAGTCACTGCATACCTCCCGAAAGGGGTGCGCGCAGTTCATGCTGACCAGGAGAAGCTCACCACGTTGAAATTCAGTGATTTTAACCTTGGAGATCACAAGGTATATAGTATTCTAGCCCCACACAAGTATTTGACTATTACAAAAGGAAAGAATCCCAATATTGTACCACAACAATGGACCCATAACCTTGCGCAGTCAACCCTCCTCAACGTAATGAAGAATCCACATTTCGGAAGGCATCAGAAAGTAAATGCCTGTGTTTGACTATTTCTATCCTGCTACCATGGAGGATACCTATGGTTGGACCAACACATCACCGTTGATCCGATTCTGATCAATCGGATCACCAGGCTAAGTATGTAGGGCCCTGACCCGTAAGAATTTTACCCTGGAAAGACCGCAGATCGTGCTCTCGCTCAACGAATAAGAGACACATATGGCGATCTGGAGAAAGGCACACAAGGTTACAAGGTAGCCTCCATTGAGAATGCAATAGTATGCTTTGGTTGCCAGCTAATTGCAGGCAAGTTAGTCCGAAAAAATAGACCTACACAGGTGACCGGATTTGTAGTTGACCTTGCAGGGAAGTGCGTGGAGGGAATACAAATGAATTGGGAAAAATACCTTATAAATCAGCTAGAGCTTGACTATAAATAAACGTAGGACCAAGGGTATGAGGTCCACTTTAGCTGGTTTCTCATACTCATCGCCTTCATTGCGTGGGAACTACCTGAGGGAGCCACAGTTCCAAAGATCGAACCCTTCGAACCCATGGCCGTGAAGTTCTGTACACTGTGGTACTCCAGTGACATGAACAAATAGTGGCAGTCCAATGTCATATTCCATGTGTACTACACTTAGTTGAGGAATGCCATTCATTCTACACCACGTATTACACCCAACACTCTTCATAGGTTTCGACCTTTGATGAAATTCTGCGTAGATCGTCACTTCACCTACATCACAGCGCACACAGACGAGCAAAAACAACAACTCCAATCATATTACAAGCTGACAGAAGATGACCTGGAGGAGATTACCAAGGAATGGTCGAAAGACCTCCTTGTTGCAACAGACCCCGCAGAGATGTCTGACATAGATAGCCCTGAAGCTATGCCAGATACACCAGGACTACGCAAGACTAAGAAGGAGGTGGAAGTTCAAGATATCCACAGCACATCCACGAAGACTACTTCGCTCTTACCTAAAAAGGGAGGTGATGATGAAGAACTAGGGGGAACATAATTTGAACAGAGAAAAGGCGAGGTTACCCCACCTAGGGATGAGGCAGATCCCTCCAAGAAAAGGAAGATTACCCCACTGAGGCCCTCATCCAGAAAGAAAACTAAGGCCACCCGGACCATGCTTAAGACTACGCTTACCCTGGATGATTTTGACTTCTTAATTGCTACACTGAATGATGTTTCATTAGAGCTCGCGGAAAAGAAAGAAGAAAAGGAGGAACTATTCCGCCGGATCACAGACAAATTCAAAGAAGTGCAACAGGCACTTCAGTCTAGCCAAGCAGTTTCTATGGCGCTGTTAACAATGGAAATATCAGGAACAGGTGAAGAGCCCACACAGTTACACCAGATCGCTGAGAAAGTCGAAGCTCGTCTTCGACGAGCTCAAGAAGACATAGCGAAAGCCACCCAGGCTTTGGCACAAGCACAGGGCGCAAGCACAGAGCGCACATGAAGAGAAACGAAGAAAGGAAAAATAGGAGCAGCTTTACTTACAAGCCAAATGGGAGGAGTAAAAATCCCAGTTACAGTAGAGCAAGGACTAATTGCTAGCAGAGCAACTTGAAACACAAGAAAGAATTCACAAGGCATTGCACTTTGTGACGATCATAGAAGTGAAGATGGAAGATTGTCTTCCACAACATGTGACCCAAATGGAAGTAGTAATCCAACAAATTCAACAGTGCATCATAGATATGGAGCTCCGCACCGTGCCTGAGACACCCCAAGAGATAAGAGATCTAAGAGAGGCCACTGCTCGAAGTGTAGTCGATTGATTAAAAACTTTGGCTTCAAAATGTAGGAAGCTAAGCACCAGAAGTGCCCAGGCCTATGAAACCCTCATAGAGAATCCAAAATTGTAGACATTGGAGGCACAACTCCATGAAGCAAAGAAACATGCAGATGTTCTACAAGTGCAGCTGAAGTCCGTGACCACAGTCGAAAGAATGAAGAGGTTCGCAGAGCAACGCACAGTCCAACAATGAGTACACACACTGCAAAGTAAAGTAATGGACGACTCTCAACGACTGTAACCACTCCAAGAGAAGGCATGCAAACTGTTCGCTAAACTTGAAAGCCAGGGAGCTGAACTCGAACAGGGTGTCATCACTGCAGAACAATGCCTAGAAGGACCGCTCAATGACATAGTAATCCAGGAATTTACTGAACAAGAGGATGTTGCACTGCAGCAGGTCGAAGCCGCTTGAGCCAAGCTCGAGGCATTCAAAGAGGAATTGGTCAGACCTGAGTGACTTGGGATGAGTCACATGTGAGTGTTGGGGGCCTGCTGGCCCTTGACCAAGTTGAAGAGTACTTGGTCATACTTGACCACTTTTGGGACTGCGACAGCTTGCCAAGGAAGGAGCACAACGCGAAGCAAAAATTAAGGAAGCAAGACCTATTTTGGGGTCCATTTTAGGGTTTTGGGTTGATGTAACGGGAAAGGGATGTCGGCCTGTGGGTTTACCCACGTTTAGGCCCATTTTGTAATCTATAAATAGGCAATGTAGATAGTAAGATAGAAGGAGATAGTAATGTAGAACATCTATGTGATGTATGAATGAAAGCTTAGTGCTAGTAATTGGATCTATGTAATCGGATGTATCTTAGAGTGCTTTGTGCTTAGATTGGAGAGCTAAGTGCAGGTTGTTATAGTCTGAAGAGCAAGGAAGAAAGATCTAGCGAGCTGCGTAGATATTTTGTCCTGTGCAAAGTAAGGGTCATTAGAGCTCTGTGCTGTAACTGCTTGACCGTTATAATATAAAGAAGACTTTGTGGACGTAGCCCAGGCTGGAGGTGAACCACAATAACTCTGTGTATAGTGATTTGTGCTTCTCTCTTATGTATTTATCTCTTTCTTGGCTAAGTGCTTGATGTGATTAAGTAGATCTAGTTATGCTCCATGCTGTTGATGAATGAATGAACATTAGATTTGATATATGAGATGCTTAGTGCTTGATCTGTTGAATCTAACCTATATTTCTGTGGATAAGTATTGAAACATTCTTAGTATAAGTATTCACTGTGATTTTGTGTGCCTTATGTGAAGTATATTAATGAATGTATGCTAAGGAATAATTGTTGCTAAGTGCATTTTAAGTATATTAATGAGTATTAAATACTTCGAGTGACACCTAGTTCTGAAGTATATAAGTAGCCTACATAGGTATATCTAAACATATATGGAATTCTTGGACATCTCCTCACTGGGAGTAACTTACTGATATGCTGTGAATATCTAGCGAAATTTCAAGCAAAATAATAAGCGGGATTTTTGTTTTGCAAACCCATTGCAACAAAAGCATGGTAAATGTGGCCCTGATCCCCAAAGAAAAGAATAGAGAAAGGATGTTGAACCCCATGAAAAATAATCCAAGCCACAAGAAAAGAAGGTTAATGAGAATTTAAATAAGGACAATGGAAAGTGGTGTGAGTTCCAAAAAATACCTTGGCATAACACTAATGAATGTCACTCCAAACAGTCATTGTTGGCTGAGACAAAATCCTCAAATTTGGATTCCAACTCAAACTCTGATTCATAACTAGAAAAGGGAAAATGGATCATTGACGTAGAAACCAATGTCACCATCACTACCACAAAGGTCTAGCCAAAGGAATTAGAGGAGCTTGAATAAGAGGAATGCCTCTTCCACTCACAGATGTGGGTGAAGGGGACCCCACTCTATTTCATTGTTGATAGGGGTAGATAGAAGAACCTAATCTTAGAAAAGGTCATTAAGAGGTTGGACCTAACAAGGACACTACACCCTTAGCCATACACTATCGATTGGCTCAGCTAGGGATGAGACACTCGTTTCAACTAGCAATGTTTCCTACACTACAGAATCAAACCCTTCAAAGACGAGGTATTATGTGATGTTTCCCCCATTGAAGTTTGTGATGTTAATTTAGGACAAGAATATATGTGGAAGAGTCATGTTGTTTATGAATCTAGGCCCCGTAGTGTCATTTTACTTTGGGAGGTCAACTCTACAGGGTACCAGAGTCATTCTCAACTATTTTTGTCTCTTTGATGTTCAAGAAGTAGTGCAAAAAGGTGGTCTCTCAGACTAGGAGATTTGTCCTCTTTATGGTTCAGTCAGAAGGTGAAAAAAATGTCACTACAATCTCCAAAACCTCTGCACAATATCTCTCTACACAATAGAAGTAGGTGGAAAAGATAGTAGAAGAGAAAAAAACATATTTGACTCACCTACTCGGGTTCCTTTTCACTTTTAGGTAAAGCACACAGTTGATTTAGCACCCAGTTCTCCTCTACCTAACAACCAGGTACATAGGCATTATATTATGGAGAATGAATAAATCAAATGCCAGATCCAAGATACAATTATGAAGGGTGTAATTATACCAATATGCTCACGTTGTGAGAGCCCAATTATTCTACCATACCTGCAACAACCATTTGAGATTGAAATAGATGCTTCAGATTAAGATATCGGTGTGATTCTCACTCAACATGGGCATCTAGTGGCCTATCACAATGAAACGTTATGTGATGTCATTCAAAGATACCCCACCTATGAAAAATATGTGTACTCCATTATGCAAGCATGTCGACAGTGGAAGAATTACATTCTGGGAAAGGAAATGATCATCCACACTGGTCATAGGCCTCTACAATCATATAGACACAAGGAAAGTTACAAAATGACCTCCATTAGAAGTGGTCTATGCACCCATATAAATTCCACTTGAGCATCAAGTACAAGAAGGGAAGCACCAACCATGTTGCATACTACCTCATTCAACCCCTGATTTTGGTGCTAACCACAATGCTTAACTCTTGTGGGCATGAGACCTCCGAGTTGCCAGAATTATACAACAACGGCTTTGAATTTGCTACTACCTATCAGACATTGAGAGAGAGAAAGAAAATCAGTTCATGAATTTCATCTCCAAGATGGACTACTATGCCATCTAATCCATCTATGTGTTCCTTCAAGTCAGTGTACAAAGATGATTTGGAAATCTCATTATAGTTAGGTGGAAAGACACTTTGGCATGGAAAAATAGTGGTAGTACTACAAAATAATTTTTATTGGTCGAAGCTTCGAAAATATGTCTACAATTATATTAGATCTTGCACTTCCTATGCCACTACCAAACCCACCATCAAGAAACGGGGAATATACACCCCTATGCCTACTCTTGATAGGCCTTGGGAGTCCATGTCCATGGATTACATGTTCAATCTATCTTCAACCAAGCATGGTAATGATTACGTCTTTGTGGCCGTTGATCAATTATCTAAGATGGCATTTTTGGCACCCTATAAGAAGAGTATCACAACTGATACCATTGCTAAGATCTTCTTTGAATGTGTTTGGATTCATTTTGGGATCCCATGGACCATTATTTCAGATTAAGATAGTAGGTTCCTAAGTGCTTTCTGTTCCAAGCTATGGTCAAAGATGGTCACCAAGCTGACCAAATGAACTTCCTTCCACCCATAGACTAATGGAAAAACAAAGATAGTCAACATGATGATTGTTCATATTTTGAGGATGTAAAATTCCAAACATCCACACAAATGGGATGATATCCTTCCTTATGTTCAATAAATATACAACAGATCCCTCCAAATCTCTATTGGCCATAGCCCTTTTTAGGTGTTCTTGGGGTTCCATCCATTGACCCCGATTGACATATCTCTACGCATTGAAGTGACATAGAAAGATTCCTCCCATGCTCACATCGAGGTTGATCGACTAGAATTTTTTTTTGAAAAAATATAACACATCCAAAAACAAGTTCATGATATTTTTTAGAAATATAATGCCAAGTACAAGCATCTCCATGATCAACATTGGGTACCACGCAAGTTTCAGGTGGGAGATAAGTTAGTGTTTCATTTGTAGAAAGAGAACCTCACATAACCCCATCAGAAGATCCTCCCACTCCAATATGGGCCTTAAACCATCACCAAGTATTTGGGATAGAATGATTTTTTAATAAAGTATTCCCCCTTTCCTTGGCTTGCACCCTATATTTAATGTGGAACTACTTCGACTATATTTTCCACCTTTCCTGGATGCTTCAGATGTGGTCAAGCACTTGACCCCTACTTAACTCAATACTTACTAAATTGAAAAAGAAACCGTTTATTGGATCATGGAAACCAATACAAATAGAACCTTCCATCAGAACATCCAACTCTATCGGGTAGTCAAAGCAGGGAAACTTCTTCACCAGGGCAAGTGGCTCATTAGGATGTAGGTTCAATAGAAGTTTCCCCATATAATGGAGGAACTTGATGCAATGGGGATTATTGCTTCCTAAGGGAGGAGGACTGATCCAGGTAGATATTGGTGACCACCCACTTATTCCACTAATTCAGAATGGTTCCACATCTTGGTAGTTGTTTTACATTTTTTTGGGTCCCAAACTTCTAGGACCATTTTGAGGCCCTAAACGATGTTTTTTTGGTGTGGAAACGCCCAACATGTATTTAAAGGTAAATGTTGGCCCATTCATAATGTGTACTTCTCATCTATACCTTTTTGACGAGCTACTGAGTTCCCCAAATGGAAGTCATATGCAAAATTTATTCCCTTGGGAAGTTGATGTATAATTTAACCACATTGGGGCCCACAAACTTTTTGGTGTTTCATCTTCTGGGGTTATGGTTTTGGATGTTTAGGTTTTTCTCATTGATTATTTATGTTAAAAGTCATGTTTTTCTTCTTTGTAATTATATTCTTGTGAATGGGCATAGCTGACACATCTCCCTCTTCAGGGATAAGCTACCACCATTGTAGCTAGCTTGTTTTCTTTGCATTTGATAGTCTTTTGTATTCCAAATAGTCATTAATATAACATAATATTAACTGTATCATTGTGTTTCTTACAATATATATGTTTGTTTCCTTATTATATATTTGACTTCATTTCATTCTCAATATAATCTATATCATTGGATGACTCCGTCGACACACCCAAAAAGAGTCTCATTGATCGATTCAAAGAAACACATAAGGAAAGGGTGCACCAAAGAGGTTGGGGAACACTAGTCCCAAGGGATGTGAAGGGTTGATGATTGCATGGGTTCATGGGCACATCATTCTGTGAAGAGATGCATCCATTTTTTTGGGTGTGTCGGTCCATGAAGGGGTGTGACATACCCAAAGGACGTGACGGTTCAAGAAGGTGACATTTGGATTTCATATAAGAGAACAAGAGTTCACAACCAAGGAAGGAAAGAAGAGCAAGGAGGCATAGAGATCAAGTCAAGGGACCAAGGCAAGGTTCTAAGGCAAGGAAAAATAGAATGCAGAGTTGTGAAGACATGGAAGACAAGTTGCCAAGAGTAGGATGCACAAGGAGAGTTTGGGGAAGTTTGAACGAACGTCTGTGAGAGGCATTCTATGAGACAAAACCAAAGTTTGTGTTAGCTTGTTGAAGTTTGCGATAGAGAAGAAACAATAAATCTGTGGAAAGGTGCACATTTTTGGCACATCATAGGGGTTGAAAAAGTAGTTGCAACATAGAGTTTTGGTGGGATGAACCTTTGTATAAGTGTATTGGTGAGGTGAGGTAAATTGTGCGACTCTACCCAAGTTGTAAACCAATCCATTAGTGCTAATATTGTAACTTTTTCACAAAAATAAGATTTAGATGGGTGTTAGCAACGTCTTGTGTTGCACGCACTATTTTTGTGTGTGTCTCTTGTTTGTTTCACATGTTCATGGATGTATCCTTAAATGAAAAAGTGTTAGGTATTTAAAAATATTGTCTAAGTATAGAAGTGAGTTGCAAATAGTTGGAGTGCGACTTTCCCATAGCCTAGAATGGAGTATGGGTATGTTCTAGGTGAGGAGGCGTAATCCAAAAAAAGTATCCTTGGTTTTGCCAAGCATCCAAGTGAGAACTTCGGTGGTGTCACACACACTCAAGAGGTGTAGGATCACAAGATCTGGCTATGGGTCCAATGGGGTCATGACAGGTGGTATCAAATATTGTTCATTTCATATTTTGAAGAAGGTTTAATGGGATCTTCACCATTATCTTGATGATAGGTGGTATCAAAGCATATTTGTCTATTAACCACTACCATGGTCAGAATGGTGGTGTTGAGGAACACTGTAGTTGGTTTCATAGTTTGTTGCAGAGATAACTCAGTTGGAACGTCTGCAACCCATCATAAACTTAGTGAACAATTTGGTGGAGTAAATTGGTTCATCGCATAGACAAATGGAATTAGAATTACAATAGAGTTTCCAATTGAAAGTATGGTGGTATGTTTATCTGGGCGTACACCTTGTATAGACCGAGAGAAACGTTTGTTGGGAAATGAAGCACTTGGCAAAGGTGGGTTGTTCTACCACAAGTGGTTTGAGTGCAAACTTGTAGCTATATTGTGGACATACACAAACTAGGGAAAATGTTATTGAGGGTGAAATGAGCACTTGGATGTGTATACAATTGCATGAATCATTATAGACTTGGAATCATGCAGAGGATTTGTGAATTATAACTCTTGGGAAGGCCAAGTGACTTGGATCGTGTCACAAAGAGCTGAAGCAATAGGAGAATTTCGTGGGAAAAGTGGAAGTGAATCTTGGACATAACTAGAAGCACTCAACAATATAAGCTTGAAATGGATGGTTAGGAGATGAATCTTGGAATATGAAGAGAGATAGTGTAGCTGAACAATTCATGAAACTAAAGATGCTTTGGGAATATTGGATTAATTCAACGCACAATTGGAGTCCAAGATTAATGAATTGAAGACATTGGAAAGGGGGATTGAGACTTTGATGTAAGATGTGTTGGGAACACTTAGGGAGGAGAGAATCCAACATTAAGGAAACACAATGAAAAATAATCATCCCATGCCACTCAATAATAAAGGTAATATGGTTGAGTGTCACTTCTCTTCGTACAATATTTTTATGAGGGATTGTCTAATGCAAGGAAGGTTTGCTCCATTGGTTGAAAAAGAGGAGGCCTCAGTCACACTGAAAAAAAAAGAGAGACTGAACCCTTGACAAATAAAGTTCAAGTGTAGAAACCGATGGAATAAATGAACAAATTCATGGAAATGTTAGTGGAACACATGCAAGAGTTTAACACAAGAGGTCGAGGATAATTTTCAAAAAGTGAAGAAGTTGAAGGACTCTTGTTTATGAATGTAACAGTAAGTGGGTTGAAGTTGGCATCATTGGTTGACACCAATGAAACCCACAATTTTGTGAGTGAGCGAGTCACGAAATCACTTCATATCAAACTTGAGAGAAACATCAAAACGTGTAAAGTGATGAACTCAACAATGATTTTGGTGACAGGGATTGTTCATTCTGCACCATTGAAAGTGGGAGAGTGGTTTGGAAACATGGATATGTTGGCAGCTCCATTGGATGATCATGCAATGATATTGGGTTTGGACTTCCTCAAACTTTCCAAATCATTTCCTATCATCCACGGAAGTCTCTTAGTATTCTTGGATGAGGACAGAACACCAAGCACACCCTTGACGATGAAGATGAAACTTGGGGGAACACTTAGGGATTTTTGTGATAATATTGGTAGAAGGATTCAGTGGAAACATAATAAATCCTTGCAATATGATGCAGTAGCAATAATTCATCCACACCATAGCATCTTTGAGTATTCTGGGGAAATAAGAGAAACATTTGATAGCGACAAATACTTTGGTGAAGGAATCCATGGGGAAGGTTTTTCAATTAAGGAACCCATAGAACCATGAACATGAGTGTAGAGGAGATTTGAACTCTTCACTTGTCGAGACCATGGAACAAAGGGGACATCACTAAGAGAATCATTATCAACTACAAGCCATATATGTTGTGGAGGATTACCTTGTATACTTACCTATCGTAGAGACTTCAAGAGTTGAGTTAAGACAGTGTGTGGAGACACTTTCTCAACCTGACTTGGAGTTGGACATGGAAGAGGTAGGAATGGAAGATCAACACCACACAACGATTGTGAACTTTTTGTAGGAAGACCATGGAGATATATGACTTCCAACTTACTACAGAACGAATTGAGGAGTTGAGATGCACACCAAAGGAAGTTAGGCTAGTCTTGTGATACTTATGCATGGAACACAACTTAGATACAATGTATTCCAATAGCCTTGGTAGCGACTATTGGGTACACTCTACCTACTAAAAAGGAATACATAGACACACTTCTAAGAGAAAGTAGTGTGATTGATGATGCCTTATGGAGGTGTCATGGAAATAATCAAGAAAGGAAGTTGTGAAATGACAGATGGGTTGTGGAGGTGACTTTCCAAAATAGTGACAAGGGGAAAGACCTTGTCCAGAACCAAGAAGTTCAAAGAGAATTTTGAATAAGAGAAGTGAACATGTTGGGACTACAATGGGCGGCTCAATGATACCAAGAAGAGTTGGAAAAAATGATGAATATGAAAATAGAAAAGGATTTGTTGAAAGTAGATATCTGCCTTCTCTAGCGATGAACGAATAGTTGGATTGATCACCCAACTAGTTTGGAACTTGAGAGGATCCAATGTACATGACACATGGATGAAAAATTCAATGTATCAAAGTTATCATGGATCAAGAGTATCCATCAGTTGGGAAAAATTAGAGGATATTCCTAAGGGGAGGACCCTTTGATATTAGTTGTAGACATAACAATTGTTGAGTAGTGATGAGATCTAGAGATAGGGAGGAGGAGTCATGGATATCGATAGATGTTGCCGAGGAATAAAACAACTTGGATTGGGGGAGGATCTAAGGTCTCCTGTGACACCCACCAAGCACATGCACTCCTTGGATAGACATGAGGATCAGTTGGGAAAGAGAAAACAAGGGGCATGTGATTGGTGGGGTGAAAGAAGACATGATGCGTGGGAAAGGGACCACAATGGTGACATGTGGAACCAAGGGGAAACACACCTCACTTTCTTTGAGATGGTTGATGGATATTTGGATTTCATTTTGGTAAGGACAGGGTGACTTGGGTGCATTCCTAAGGAGTGGACCGG
>JASDQU011025742.1:914-18742 GCA_032191745.1 Picea mariana
AAAAACAACATGATGTATACTATCCATCCATGGGTGTTGTAACTGCATGTGCATTTTCCTTCATGTCCAAATACCTTAATCAATCTTGCGGTCCAAAACCCATGACTAGGGTTGACATTAATGACAACAACCAATCTTCCAACACAAAGTGTTGGACATACATGGCTTTGTGGATGCATACTGGGATGGAGTTATGGATCATAGGAGATCTACAAGTGGGTATGTGTTTAACCTGTTTGGAGGAGAAATCAGTTGGATGAGAAAAAGACAGGTTGTAGTGGCAATTTCAACTACAAAAGTTGAATACATGGCAGTCAATGATGCAAGTAAGGAAGAAATATGGTTACAAATATTGAGTTCAGGTATTGGGTTGGTACAACAAGCTGTAAGGATAGATTGTGACAGTCAGAGTGCAATTTTTCTGACAAAGAACCCAACTTATTATTCAAAGACAAAGCATATTGATATTCAATATCACTTTGTGAGAGACATGGTTAAAGAAAAGAAAGTGTTGTTGATGAAGTTGGACACTTTGAAAAATGTTGCAGATTTATTAAAAAAATCTGTGGGCACTAAGAAGTTCTCTTGGTGTAGAGGATCCATGAGCATTGCTACCCTGGATTGTTGACTATGTAACCCTGTAACCCCCTATATGCAAAGAAAACAACAAGTGGGAGAATGTTGGGTATGTGTTGTATTATTTGCATGACTAGATATAGTGTCTGCTATGTTGCACCAGACACACAGGGGGGTTTGAGGGGGGGATGTTAGGCCCCCCCTTTGGGGGTCGCAGGTTTTTGGGGGTAGCGTCCTCGAGAATTTTTTTCCCTTGGGAAACATGTCACATTTTTGCCTCATTTTTTGTGTTGCCTTGATTTTCATGTCCATTGTTGGGCAATTTTTTGGCACATGGTTTTTGACAATGGTTTTCTATTTCCAGTTAATGAATTAGGGTTGTTGACTAATCCAGGTCATTGGGTTAGGGTTCTGGATGCCACTGGATCCTATAAGTATATTGTATTGTAAACAATGTATCACTGTGAATGAATATAGAATATGTTAGTTTTCCCGGTTTGGGCTTCTAGGGGAAAAATCTCTATGTAATGTGTGTATTTTCCATTGTCTATTTTCCATTCTTTTACTAAAAATCTGTTTGCAGTAAAATATCGTACAAGGTTAAAATCTACATTAGGCCCTAAACGATGTTTCTATGGCTTGTAGGCCATGCATAACACCTTAAACCATGACACATTCCTTTTGTAAGGTATCAATTTCCCAAGGGTGGTGTATTACATGTACAATTATAAGGTTTTGAAAACCATGAACACGTCTATTATCCCATATCATGGTTCAAGTCTATGGAATATGGGATTGAGGCCTATACAAAACATCTAAGGCACATGGACCATGCACAAGTCCTTGGACCATGAAACATCCCTTATAGAAGTAATTATGTCCCAAGAGTGGAATATATTCTAATATTTGGTTCACCAAGGATGGGCCTTTCAACATAAGAAATGCCTTGGTGCTAAAATTTAGGGGCTTGGGTTGTAAATTCTAGATTTAAGAAATTATTTGAGATTCTAATGACTTGTATTTTTACCATGACAACATTCAAGGTAAAAAACAAGGGGCTTAGGCCCTAAACGATGCTTCTATGGATTGTAGGCCATGCATAACACCTTAAACCATGACACATGCCTTTCACAAGGTATATTCAATTTCACAAGGGTGGTATACATGTACAATTCTAAGGTTTTGAAAACCATGAACACATATATTCTCCGTCATAAACAATTATTTGAGATGCTAATGAATTGTATTTTTACCATGACAACATTCAAGGTAAAAAACAAGGGGCTTAGGCCCTAAACGATTCTTCTATGGCTTGTAGGCCATGCATAGCACCTTAAACCATGACACATGCCTTTCGTAAGGTATCAATTTCCCAAGGGTGGTATAACACATGTACAAATCTAAGGTTTTGAAAACCATGAACACGTTTATCATCCCATGATATCATGGTTCAAGTCTATAGAATATGGGATTGAGCTCTATACAAAACATCTAAGGCACATGGACCATGCACAAGTCGTTGGACCATAAGCAAGTAATTATGTCCCAAGAGTGGGATATATTCTAATATTTGGTTCACCAAGGATGGGCCTCTCAACATAAGAAATGCCTCGGTGCTAAGAGATAGGGGCTTGGGTTATAAATGATATATTTAATGTAGATGGGCCATGCATCAACACTAGAACACATGGCATACCCTTATGATAACATGTTTGTCTTGGTATTGTGATATGGGTCCAATTCCGAGGCTTATCACATTGATGGCGGGAATTATTTCCAAGTACATGGTTCAAGGCCAAAAACCATTTCCCTAGGAACCATATGTTAATTCTAAGGCTAGTACGTTATGCACAAGCCCCCAATCACAAAAAAGGATATTTGGAAGGATTCTTTAACCCACAAGTGGCATATGGGTGCACGTTTGAGGATTTCCACAATAGGGATGGGTTTCTTCATTCAAGACATGGTAAAGGGACAAAAATAGGATTTTAGATCCTATACATTTCTTTTGTGGCTCATGGGAAAATCATAGGGCCTTAACCAAAGACAAGACCCTCATAAAAAATATTTGTCCCATGAGTGGTATATAAGCCTAATTTTAAGGTTTGGTGCATAAATAATTATGTTTTTATCCCAAAACATTATTTAAATAAAATTCTTAAGGGCTTAGGCCTTAAACACTACTTTTAGGTCTTGTGGGATATGTACTATGACCCAAACACTAATTTATATAAGTGCTTAGGTCTTGTGGACTAAGCACTTACGCTATAGGTGAGTGATCTGTTTGAGTACTCATTTTTTTATCCTACACCTTCATCAATCTTGATCCCCTACTCAGAGGGTAGCACCTAATTTAGGGGGTTGCATTGGTTGGATGGAAAAATGACCTTTCCATATGATTCCCCCCTTGTTGACATCCTACTTGTCAAGTATTGGTTTGGACTAGAAGATAGTCATCGACAAGGTAAAGAACATAGTTGATCTACTATTACTTATATATGGTTGATTTACTTAATGTTTTATCCATGATGCCCCCTACGAAAACCAAAAGAATATGGGGATCATTTTGGTGACCATTTTTTTGGTGGAAATAAGCACAATGAAGAAAAAATTGTAGGCCTGGTGGAAGGTTTATCTTTACCCATAGCTTCCATTTTGAGGTGATGTATCTACACATTACATATATTAGTGATATGGACATGAATGATCCCCATATTCATGTCCATATAACTAATTAGATGAAGAGGAATTTGGATACCTTAAGAGAGTCATAGTTACTCCCATGTTTACTCGTTCTTGGTTGAATTTCTTCACTTTAACATTCAGAGCACTAGGAATAAATCACATTGCATCAGCATCTGCAAGGACCAGTTGAGAACTCAACACACCCTAAAAGTATTTGTGAAATATTTTTATTTTTGGGTACTACTTTTCATTTTTCTAAGTCAGAGTCTGTATCATGGATGAATGGATTTTCTCTTTTTTATGTCATTAAACCTTATCATCGGCCATTTTATTTGGTTTTGACAGATTGAAATTTTCTCTAAGTAACAATGTGTGATAGGCCCGAAAGGTACATGGTTTAAAACTTTTAACAATCGTCGATCAACGAAATTTGGCCTATAAGTTAGTTGTTTATCACCGATAGCCTTCGGCGTTAGCAAGTTTCAAGAGGTAAATCACAAATGAAATAAACTGCCATCGTCGATTACTGATCGCCCTATACATCTTTGGCGTCGATAGATTTCGAGAGACAAAACTGCGAGAATTCTCACTTTAACGCTTCTCTGATCGCCGATCACCGATCCTCGTTACGATTTCCATGTCAGTAGAACATGGTCCGGAAATGTGAGAACCAAATTTAATCAAGTCTAATAAGATTCATAAATTTAAACAGATAAGATTACTTCGACGCATAAACAATATGTAATTTCTTTCATTCAACATATAAGCAGCAGAAAATTTAAATAACAACATGCTAATAAATTACATAACATAATATAGATACCTCTGGTTGATGCTATTATCCCAATATCCGGCTATCCTCTCTGATGCTTTTCCCAACCCGATGCTCTGACCAAAACCTGCCCAAAACCGACTAACCACCCAACCATCTAGGAGCAGCCTATCCGACTCCCTAGCTCCAGGATTCCTGGCCCCCGAGCCCAAAACACCCAGAAACCTAGTGCCCCCTGCAACATTTCACCCAGAGTCCAAACCATAAAATATACAAACCAGGAAATACAGTCCTCCCCTCAAAATAATGCTTCCTCCCCAAATTTTCATAATCCCTCTCGTAAGCCTCTACCCAGTCATATATCCCCCTCATTCACCGACTCCCTACCCTCCTTTAATGCCACCCACCTTATCCCTCCATTCATTACCTTATCCTACCATTTATTTCTTATCCCTCCACTCAATGCTTCTTCCCCCCCCCTGCATACATAAAGTTTCATAATGATTAAATTAAAGTTATTAAGCCCTTTAATTCTTTACCCAAATCATTGAATGTGTTAAGTAATCAATCAATTAATTAATCGACATTTATTAAACAATAAATAAATAATATTATTAATAGTCAATCATTACTTAACTAATACACATTAAGACAATTAATTATTTAATTAACTATACTTAATAAACCCTATGTAACTATTTAACTGGGGTTGTTACAAGAAACCATACTTATAACTAAAGGAAATCCTCAATGCTGAAGGAATGTTACCCACGGAAAGGTCGAAATAAACTGCCACGTGTCTTTGCCATGTAAGCAATTAATACGACGTGACCTATTTTCCCTACGTCATCTCTTGATGTTCCCCGTGTCGTGTTTGTATGTCCAAGTCAACTTTTCCACATCAACATTGTATGGAGTTTTGGGTCGGCAACATAGCTTTCAGCTAAAGGTAGCGAAAAAAGAAAACGTTAAAGAAAAGCGTCGACGTCGATCCACTCGTTTGCTATCGACAGACTGATAGGACATCATACGACGGGGGTTTTCATCAAACCTTCCACATTCTACATCGATGATCCTGGATGCTCTACACTTTTTTTCCATTTCAAGACCTTTCCTTTTTCCCTCAATGTCGCTCATATCAGTGTTGAAAATACGAGAAGGGTCGATAGTTTGATGGGATACGTTTGGTAGGTATAAGATCATATTTTTTTATTTAAGAGGCCAATTAATGTATCTCTTAGCCCACGTGACTATACCATGTGCCGACAAAATAGTAGAAGTTTGAATCCGACAATGAACTACAAAGTAACCCACTCCTGCATCGCCAGTTCACATTGCATTTAATCCTGTCGTGGTTATGATTTAGTGATGGATTGTGTAGGGAAAATTTACAACCTTGAATTTACAAAATGATGTGACAAGGTAAGTACACTCTCCGTTTAAATTACAAGGACATATTCAAATGCACCATTCTGTGCGCAAATATTTTGTTCCCCGGAGCAGTCGAAGGAGCGAGAGAGAATGTCGAGGATCTTACAGTTGATCTTTAACTCTAAACCAGGTTAATCTTGTGAAAGGAAGAGGTATGCATTGTCTTCATCATTTCTACATTTTCAATTGCATCCATAGTACTTTTAGAGGTTGGTATCTCACTCTGTCTGTTTGCAAAAAATGCCTCCAAGAAAGTCGACAACCAGGCGCTCGCCAAGGACACCTAAATTAAAGGAACCAGAGGCCGGGGAAGGATCTACGTTGAGTGTTGCAAGGGAGTTAGATTTTTCCTCAAATATGGAATCGTTTATCCGCATGTCCACTAAGAAGCAGTTTATCCAACCTCCAGCATTCAACGACACAAAAGCGACCACAAGGTCTAAAGTGGTGCTTCCACATTGGGGCGACCTATAAAAAAAATAAGTCAGGAGGAATACCTTGAGTTCACGCCTCATAAAAATACAAATGTCCGAATATTAGATGATGAAGTGTTTCCAAACATTCGGAGGTCAAATCTGCATCGGGTGGCTAGACGGACCTAGTTTTGCCCTGCATTGACACCTTGGGATGGATAATTGACCATGTTGATACGATAAAGTGCACCATCAACAATGAACAAGGTGATTGTGTTGGTATGTTCCTTCCAATGGAGGTGTAGAAGTACTACAAACTTAGAGACCTGAAGGAAAGGATAAACACAAACTTCGTGGTCAAGTTCTACGAGATTCATGATACCATCCAATTGCTAGCCTCTTGGTGGAAATAAGACAAGAAGTTCACAAATAGGATCAGTTGCTAGTACAACACAATAAATATTTGAGAGCCATACATGTATCTGATGGTGTTAATCTGTCGGTTATATAGAGAAAAGGATTGCTCCAATTTTTCATAGGCATGGATTCCCTTATCATACACCGTGGCAATTTCGGGGAGGATCTTCAATTGGAGAGCCATTATCTCCAAGTAGCTCAACATAAATATTTCATAGGCTCAGACACCAAAGGAAGGAGAGGCTTTGACCTTCTACATGGTATCCTAAATGCTGGATGTAATTTGTGTAAGGAACATTTTTGCAGGTATGAATTTGAGCTTACATATTTCCGAATTGCATGTACATGTCTATTTCAGCATATTGTGGGAAAATAGATATAATAGAGCATATTATTTAATATGTGATGAGTTCCAAGCCAGGTTTTACTTCCTCATCTTCAGAAAAGAGTTCCCCCAGCTTTTGGTCATGGAAAATAAGATGATAGAAAAATTTGGCCACTGGTACTTCGAAGAAACTAGCACTTATATTAGAGTGTTCAGAGCTAGCGACGTACCTCACCTTCTCCCTGTTCATTTCCTAGATTGCCTCATTTTTGGGGAGATCTGGTACTATACCATTTTGAAAGGATACAATGCCTCCCTAGTCAAAGACAAAAAGAGAGATTCCATTCCCTATGGTTTCCACATCGGATTTTACATGGTCAGAGACACTGCGCATCCAAAATAGGAGGGGATGAATCAACTTGAGTACTGGTTTCATACAGGTTGCTTTTGCAAGAAACTTCCCAAGGGATTAGTTACCCAACATGCGACACAGGTATCCTCCTATTGGCCATATGCTCATGATAATTTGAAGAAAAAATATTCACCGAAGGCGCTTAGGACTGGGAGGAAGTACTGCAAAGAAGGGCCAACCTGAATATGACTAAGTTCAGAGTGATGCCCTTGGATGAGCAGGTTGAGACAATAGGGCAAACAACTCAAGAATCTCTCAGGGTCAGAGAAAAAAGAAGAATAGTGGAAAAAGAAGAGGCATGAAGGAGGGGAATTTTGTTACTAGAAGAAGCCGAAAGAGCCATACAAAGGACAGAACAAGATCGCCCACTTAACCCTTTGATTGAACTGCCAAGGATTACCTCGATCAACACCAGCGACCAGGAGGTAGAGACAAACGTCTCATGTCCCACATCACCAACATAAATTCTCGATCAGGAAGAAACTGTCCAGGTGAGATCCCCAATAATAGATGCAGTTCAGCAAAGGCCAGTAGGAGTATCAAGCGGAACAGGGGTGCCAACCTTTCTTGTGGACCTAATAACGATGTATGATGATGATGAAGGCTTGAAATTTTCACACATATCTTCAATTTTAATCACCCAAGAGAAAATCCTAGGCAAAGTATCTACTCTGGCTCCCGATGAAATTGTACCAGAACCTCGGGAGGGCAGCTAGGACGCCAGAATCACTACTGATGATGAATTTCTCAGTTCACTGCAAACAAAATCGACAAGAGAGACTCAACAACATGGTGCCAACTCCAAAGATGACATGGACATGGGTGAACAAGAAGGAAGAATGAAGCTACCAAAAATTGGCACCCCACCATCCAAACCTTCAATCAGTACTGAGCTTCCACCTACTCCCTCATATGGAGTAAAAACACAACTGATCATTGAAACTAGGTAGGATTACCAACCTACAAAGCATCCAAGAAACTCCTTTGCCAAGGAGTCAAGAGGAGCCAGCCATGAAACAAAAAGTTAACCAACACGGGAAGAAACCATAAAGCATATCTACACACCAGGAAGCCTGGGAAATACGTTGTCTTGGGGAGATCAACAGATTCCAGAGCATGTATATGAAATCACCAATGTGCAAGCCATTTATTATGACAAACAGAGAAAATCCATGATGAAAAGGATGATCAAGAAAAGAAAAATCACCTTGGATAACACTATTTTCATAACCATGGAATAAACACTATTTGATATAGAGCATGATAATATGACCGAACTCATTGGAGATGGAATGGAAATAACAGATTCCACACTTGATAGAGAAAATAAAGATGAAGAGGAGGCAACCACCATGAGAAAAGAATTGGACCATCTTTGTTATGAGGCTGAGTACTACCAGAATTCAACACAGGCGGCGGTACTCTTAAGAGTGAGTTTCTAGAAATGTATGGGAAATTCAAAAGAGAAAGAGACCTCTTCATCGATCAAATAACTAATCTTCAAGAAGATACTTTAATGGGGATGGTGACCTACAAATATATCCAGCGGTGGTTCGAAAAGGCACATCAGGCCTTAGATATAATCGAATACATCAATGAAATACATAAGGGCCTTGATTCAGATGATCATGGTATCCTAGTGTTGATGGACAGTATCATCGCTCAAATATGAATAGCATCCAAACACTGGGTATCCATGGTCCAAGAGCCTCAACAAAAAATGCAAAAAAGGTGGGCAAAATGCCAAAAAATCTGGGAGAAAATCAACCTGGAAATGAAGGGAATTAATTTGCTAGAGTTTGGTCCACCAACGGATGTCACCATCTTACAAGATATTGTTAAAAAACATGAAGAGAAAGAAATGACATGGGAAATGGATATTTCACAGACTTCAAGCATGATCCTGGGTCTAGAGAGGAAGTTCATTGAACCCCCAATCAAAGCTCTGGCAGTATTACAATGCTTAAGTGTCAAATTGATCAAGTACAAGAAGCGGCAATAGAGATAAAGGAAGTCCTCTCTACCCTGATGGATCAACATAGGTTCCCATATGCAAACACATGTGAAGACCTCTTTTTCCAGTGGTCAGAATATGATAGAAATAATCCAATGTAGTGAAAGGATCAAATGATCTTAGGAGAACAAATAGATAAAATCTTCCACTTGTAATTTTGTTTCACTTAACACGACTTTTATTAGTGATTTTTTAGCTTAGTGATTCTTTATAAATAGGAAGATTGATCTCATGTTTTGGGTTGATGGTTTTTGAGACAAATAATTTTCTGGAATTTTGTAATAGAACTACTTTTGTGCAAGTTTATTTAATTAAGAAGTTATGTTTAGAACCAAATACACTTCTATCATCTAAGGCGTGAATTTGTTTAGATCGAGGAGGATTATCTCTGTCTTCAGATTCAATATTTGCTTCTTTTTTGAGTAAGAGTTGTTATACTTGTATTTAAAGTTATCTTATGATGCTCTAACAATTCTTTTATTCTAATTGGTGACTAGAAATCAATTGTGTTAACCTGTGATTGATGATAGAGTATTGGAAATTACTTTTCTTGCACTAACTTCCTATCACATGTATGTTTCTTTTCTTTAACTGTTATCTTAGAGGTTGTTGAATGTCCACTAATTAAAATGGTATTAATGCTAGTTTGAAGTTGTTTTGATAACCTTTTTTTGCATGCTAGGGTAAAGGTTATCCTAAACCTAGCCTTCCCCCCAAAACACTTAGTTATCTTCTCTCTGTCATCTAGTTTAGAGTTTTATCTTCCTTTTTTTTAATGTTAAAAAAAAAGAACCAAAAAAAGAGAATTACCTAGTATGAGGAGAAGGCTTAATAGAAAAGACATATCTGTCAGTCAAAATTAAAGCCCATCGATAAACCCAGCCAGATTGTGAATCTGGAGAACCTTACCACTCATCAAACACTTAGGAGTCTAATTGGGCCTCTTAGGTGGGTTTGGTTCCTGTTGTTGATTTAAAGGGATCTCAAACCCCTCAATAGAATTGGTGCTAGAATGAGGGCCTTGAATGAATGAATACTAATATTTTTAATAATATATTCCGCATAGCCTATAGATTTAAAAAAACACACATGCATGGATAGTCATTCTCAAGACAACCCACATACATAGAGTACTCCTGAATGAGTAACTCACCTCAACATGAGGAAGAAGAACACCTATTCCCTGAAATACCTTATGCTCTTCACCACGAGTAATTGAATAATTTCAAAAGAATCACAAGAGATTATGCCCAACAAATTGGGGAATTACCTTTAGCTCCTTTAATTCCTCATAGAAAACAAGTAAGCAGACCAATTGTCGGCACCCCTAAATAGGTTTTTGTTCACATGGTAGAAGACCTGGTAGATTTTTCCCTTACTGAGATCGAACAACCCCCTTAATATGATACATGAAACATCAACTGGTAACTACTCTGAACCTGATGAGGAAGGGTCTAACTTGGATCACTCAGATTCTGAATTAGAATAAATGGAGGATAATAACAAAAAAATGAAGAAAGGGGAAATCAAACTCAAGATAATCAACCATGGCTGGCCATAGATGCTCTGGAATTTACAGTATGAGTGCATAACCTACCTCGACATCCTAAAAAATTGCTCCCGAAATTCGACCCCGAAACCTCCGGATTGCATGAGGACCATATCAAGAAGTTCATATTAGCTATAATATTGATGAAATTACAACATGAATATGTAGTGTTTATAATTGTTTCCTATACCTTTGAGAATTCAACCTCGACTTGGTATTTTAACCTGCCAGTTGGATCCATAACTAGCTAGACGAAGTTTCAAAAGGATTTCTTAGACAAATTTGCAGAAGAAACCACCACATGAGCTTTAATGGATGAAATTTTCGCCACCACTGTTAGTCCAAAAGAGAAGGTTAAATATTTCAACCAAAGGTTTACCACTATCCTGAACAAATTTCAACCCGAAGCTAAACCTACCCAGGAGTTGCAAATTGAAGTATACGCTAACGCCCTCCCTACTTCTATCTCCATGTTCATAAAAGGGGCTGCCAAACATACCCTACCCAAAAATTTTGAGGAAGATAAAATGATTGAATTCCAAATGAAAGGATGCAAAGAAGGTCATATCTCACTGATAAAAAAAGAAACCCAACCTATACCTAAGAGAGGACTTTTGTTAACAAGACCCCCGATAAAACAAGCAGAACTAGGTCCCGATAAAGAAGGAGAAGATCTAGAAAACCTGCAGTTGATGATAAAAAACCTCTCCAACGAGATCGTAGATATGAAAAGGAGTGTTTGGGAGGGAAACCAAAATCAAAGACCTTATAAACCCTTTTTTAAAATAAATCAACCTTTCAAAGCTATAAAACCTCCCCCATCTAACCTAAACATCAACTTAGGGGCTGTAGCATCGGACGCTTTTTGCATGTACCACCAAGATAATCATCCAGAAAGGGACTAACCCCAATGGGTGCATGCTGTGAATTTAATGGCTAACCTATTCCTATATGAATTCTCCCTAACTGAAAAACCCAGTGGCTCGGAAAAAAACTCCATCGATCAGGAAAGTCAAGAGCCACCAGAAGAGACAACCATGTTGTTATAGGATTCCAACCAGCTGATGTCTTTCAATGACGTCGCTGAAGTGCAGGGGCCTCCCACTGAAGTTATAATTGTACATACATGAGGTAGAATCCAACCTGTCCAAAATAATCCCACCACTACTCAGTTATCTAGAGGAAATCAAGCGATCGATCTCCCAAAACCCCTATTTTCTTCTCAAAAGAATCCCACAAACATACACACCTAGGGAGATCCTAAGCTAGACTATAATGTGGTATAAGACTAGAAGAATATGAAGGCTAATGTGTCTATCATGGACATGTGTAGGATCCCTCAACAAAAGGATTTTCTGTTATAGGCCTTAAAATCAATAGAAGCCCCTATGACAAGCATTGACCTAGGAGAAGTCCCATCTCCCACAAATTTAACAAATAAAACAAGTGTGAAAGATTTCTCTTTAGAAAAAAGAGGAAATCCTTTTTCTCCTCCTTTCTGTTTAATGTTTGAAGTCTTTAACAAAAACCTACATAATTTCCTAGTCGATTCAGGGGCATCTTCCAATCTCATGCCATTGTCAATTTGCAAGAAATTGAATGCAACCCCGCTCAAAAATGATAAACACGTTCTACAAATAGATATGAATCAGGTGAAGGTTATTAGGGAACTTAAAGATGTCCTGATCAGAATGGCTACACACCCAAAATTCGTTCAAATAATTGGCATAATCATAGTAGACATCGAAGAGGCCTATGGACTATTACTTAGCTGAGATTGGTCCAAGAAATTAAATGGATACTTTAGTACTGACTAGGATCACCTATGATTTCCATTAAAGGGACATACAAACATGATTAGGATTGATAGAGAAATATATCTCAAACATACTATCACTAACTTAGATACTCCAAACAAACCCTCGTTGGCATATTTCCCTGTGTTAGGAAACTACTCATGTCATTATGATTTCATAAATTTTGCCCCTCTCTCGTTTGATGTACCTCTCACTCAAAATTATGAGATGATATTTCAAGTAAACCTACTGGAAGCCGTAGAAGAAATCATATTCTGTCAGGATTCTCCATCGGGAGTAGCAAACAAGGAAGATGAAAGTGAGAAAATAGCTAGGCATGAAGAAGTTACTAATTTTTCCTCACAAGTTTGGGCGCTCTATTTCGATGGTTCTAAATCACAAGAGGGGTTGGGAGTAGGATGTATCCTCATTGAAACAAAAGGGAAACAAAGCTTCTTATCTTTTAGATTGGAATTTGATTGCACTAGCAACACTGTTGAATATGAAGCTCTAGTCCAGGGAGTAAAGAAGGCCATAGATTTAAACGTAAAAGAATTGAAAATTTTTGGAGACTCAGAAATTATCGTTAGACAAGTAAATAATACCATTCATTTCAATTCAAATCACTTGAGGAAATGCCAACAAGAAGTACATAGGCTAATAGACAATTTTGAGGCCTTCAACATTACCCCTGTTCCCCAGACAAAAAATACTCTTGCTAATTCTTTAGCCACCCCAGCCCCAAGATTATCTCCTTTAGAAGACTATGAAGCCTCAAGGTTTGCAGTGGAGCTGCTTTATAGACTGTCAATGACTAACAACATTTCTAACTGGAAAGTCTTTGAAGGGGATGAACATATTGTATATTTGCTAACTAACCATGATAATTTTAAGGATTTGGCCATTGATGATGAAATATTCCAAGAACTACTCACATAATCAAATCTCCATGAACAGAAAAGGGGCACATATCAGTCCAGTGGCAAACCAAAATTTTACATAATACCAAAAGGAGTGGCCAATATGGAGAACCTTTTCGACCTAAGAGAGAGGTTTAGAGGGACGAAAATGAAAAAATAGGGAGCTCATGCCCTATCTACGAAAATATAAACCTAGGCACCCCTGAGAACCCCAAGAATGTAAACCTAGGGAAGGCAATATCCAAAGAATATATGAAGGCTTATCTTAAACTATTTAAAGAAGATCAAGATGTCTTTGCTTGGTCCTACCAAGAATTGAAAACATATGATACTCCCATTATACATCATACGATCCCATTAAAATATGAAACAAAACCCTTCCAGCAGAATCTTAGAAAGTACCACCCATCTCTGGAACCCCTAATGTACAAAGAGTTGAAAAAGTTATTAGACGCTAAGATTATCTTTCAGGTAAGACATTTTGCATGGGTAGCCAACCTTGTGCCTGTTAGAAAGAAGTTTGGGGAAATATGTTTTTTTGTGGATTCTAGAAACCTTAACAAAGCATCAAAAAAAGATAACTACCCAGTACCACCCATGGAACAACTCTTCCAGACAATATCTGGCTTTGAAATTTTTTCGCTCCTAGACAATTTTTTGGGATATAACTAGGTCCTGGTTTCAGAAGATGATCGATTAAAAACTATATTCCGAACCAAATGGGGCACATTTTCTTATAAACACATGCCTTTTGGGTTGATGCAGGGGAAAATTTTCAGAGGGCAATGGATGTAGCTTTTCAAGGATTGATTAACAAATGTTTGGTAGTCTATTTAGATGATGTAACCATATACTCAAAAAATAAGGAAGACCACATTCAACACTTGACTCATATATTTGAAAGGTGTAGGAAGTATGGAATATATTTGAACCCTAAGAAGACCATATTTGGTGTAGAAGAAAAAAAATTGTTAGGTAATATCATATCTCAGGAAAGAATCAACATCAACCCTGAGCGAATCAAAGTGATAGCTCAACTCCCTTTGCCTCATAATAAAAAGGCCATGCAATATTTTTTTGGGAAAATCAACTCTATGAGAAAATTTATTCCTGACTTCGTTGAAACTGTTAAACCTTTACAAAAAATGATTTGTAAAGATGAAGAGTTTAAATGGGATGAATAAAGGATATGATCTTTCAATAACATCAAAACTTCCATCTCCCAAGCACTAGTGCTGCGAAGCCCTGACTTTAGCAAAGATTTTTTCCTTTATACCTTTTCTTCTAACCAATCCTTGGCTGCAGTACTTACCCAAAAGGATGATGAGAACAATGAAACACCGGTTTCCTTTATGACAACCAACCTCTAAGGAGCTGAACTAAATTACCCTGCTATAGAAAAACAAGCTTACACAGTATATAAAGCAGTCAATCATTTCAGATCCTATATCCTGAAGAATCACACTAAGGTCATAGTACCACATTCATCGGTATGATATCTGTTCACTCAACATGAGATGGTTGAAAGGAGGGGAAATTGGATGACATTCATTCAAGAATTTGATCTAGACATAAAACTTGCCAATAAATTGGCTGCTGAGGCCCAAGATCTGATCAACACAGAAGACCCCACTTGGGAAAATGAACTATCGTTATGGTGTAGATAAGCCTTATAAGTACCTCCCAGGAAAGATTCTTGGTATGGAAACTTGTTTTATCTCCTGCATCATGGAACTTGTCCATAAAACCTAAACCCTAGAGAAAGGAGAGCCCTTAGGTTAAAATACGCTCAATATCGCCTCATAAATTCTATGTTTTTTCGCGTAAAATATGATGGAGTACTATTTATATGTATTGAAAATAATGATGCAGAAAAGGTACTTAAAGAACTCCATAATGGCCCGACAGGTGGAAATTTTGCAAGAGAAACCACAACTCACAAAATATTAAGGGTTGGTTATTATTGGCCCACTTTGTTCAGAGACGCTCATGCATATGTCAGGAAATGTAAATCTTGTTAAATGAGCGTCGATAGGGAAAAGAGACTAGTCATTCCACTCCATCCAGTGACCATATCCATAAATTTTGAGCAATGAGGAATATATGTCATCGGAGAAATTACTCCAAACTCTTCAAAACAACATAAGTATATCTTGACTGCAATAGATTATTTCACGAGGTGGACATAGGCTATCCTTCTCACGCACATTAATGAAAAGGTAGTGATCCAATTTTTAGAAAAACACCTAATAACAAGGTTTGGGATGCCTTCCGTCCTCGTTTTTGACAATGCTGCCTATTTTTCTTCCACATGCTTGAAAAAATTCTCCCTCGATAAAGGGATCATAATAAGATATTCTGTAAACTATTATCCGCAAGGGAATGGAGTAGCATAGTCAACTAATAAAAATCTGGTGTGAATTTAAAAAAAAAAATAGTTGTTGAAAATCAAAGAAATTGGCATAATTTACTTCATAATGCTCTCTAGGCTGATAGAGTGACACCTAAAGAAGCCATAATTTATGGTATATGGGAAAGAGGCCATTCTCCCAAATGGATTGTATCTTCTATCTTTACAACTTGCCCAGGCATCAAGAGGTTGACCTACATCCGCTCTACAACAAAGGATCAATACCCTTCTCATGGTGGATGAAGAAAGGGAAAAGGCTAAAGTTAAGTTCACTTCTCATCAACAGGTAGTTAAAAGATGGTTTGACAAACATAAGGCCAAATAAAATAGTTTTGAAGTAGGAGACCTAGTCTTAAAGTGGGATAAAGCAAACGAGTCCAAAGGAAAATACTCAAAGCTCCAAAATATATGGCTTGAACCTTTTCAAGTGGTCGAGAAGATCGGAGAAGGCACATGCCGGTTGCAAAATCTAATGGGTGAGTCTGACACCCTCTTGGTAAATGGCCAGGCATTAAAACAATACTTCTCCATATATATATATATATATATATATATATACCTTTTGGTGTTTTGTTTGAGTTTCTTTTTATTTTTAGCATACATTTTGATCAAACTGAGTGTCTGGGTTTAGGGGAGACCGATTGAAAATACCATTTCTTTTCTTTATTTTGCTTGTTATTTTATTTATTTAAGTTGTGTTTTGTAAAGAAATGGTTGATTTTAATAAATATAGCAGAACACAATCTGCTTTTGACCTGCACTGGCATGCAAAATAAGAGATATTGAATAGACACAAAACTTTCAAAGGAGATCTACATATTTTCTATGCAAGCGTACTACCTTGGTAAGTGATGAAATATTCACCTAGTGGTCTGGTAAATCCCAAATGAAATGATGGCTAGTTGGAAAGGATCACATATACCTCTAGATAGATCTAGGAAAGGCTTCACCTTAATAGTTTCACTTTGCCAATAGCATCTGTCATCCTCTACGACTCAATCATGACATTACTTCCAGAAGAAAATGATCTATATTAAAAGGAGTGCAAAGTATAAGAGAGTATGCAGATAAATTTGTCAGGGCTCTGGATGCTTGCTAGCAACAAGGCAAGGTATGTGATGTCGGGGTGACTCCGTCGGGGCTATGGATGCTCGTTGGAAGTGGAGAGACACTGTAGCAAGGGAATAATAATAACTAAAAAATGACCTCAAACTAGTGAATGCCTTGCCCAACTCTTGTCAAAAAAAGGCATGGGTCATGGTAAAAAGGAATGAAGGTGGAAAAGGGGCTGAAATCCATTGGGGGATCCAGATTCATGAACCTTGGGAAGTTGTGTATGCATTGATAGGATAGGCTCTGCTGAAAGCAATGCCAGATGGTTTATCAATCAACTTTTTGCACCAGCTAAGCCCGAAGGAAGGAGCAGAGATTCTATTTTCACCCATAGAATCGCCATTTGTTGAGCACTCAACACACCCTAAAAGTATTTACGAAATATTTTTATTTTTGTGTACCACTTTTCATTTTTCTATGTCAGAGTCTGTATCATGGATGAATGGATTTTCTCTCTTTTATGTCATTAAACCTTATCATCGACCATTTTGTTTGGTTTTGACGGATTAAACTTTTCTCTAAGTAACAATGCACGATAGGCTCGAAAGGTACACGGTTTAAAACTTTTAGCAATCATCGATCGACGAAATTTGGCCTATAAGTTACTCTTTTAACATCATTGATACCCTTCGACATCGACAAGTTTCAAGAGGTAAATCACAAACGGAATAAACTGCCATCTCCGACAAATCTTTGGCGTCAACAAAATTCAAGAGATGAAGCTGCAAAAACTCTCAGTTTAATTATTCACCGATCTTCGATCCTCGTTACGACATCAACGTCAATAGAAAATGGTGCAGAAACTAGACTCATGTCTAAAGAAAATCCCAAATGCCGAAGGAATGTTTCCCACAGAAAGGTTGAAATCAACTGCCACGTGTCTTTACCATGTAAGCAGTTCGTATGATGAGACCTATTTTCCCTACGTCATCTCTTGATGTTCCCCATGTCATGTCCATATCTCCAAGTAATATTTTCCACTTCATCATTGTACA